>JAYMFT010197514.1:0-11742 GCA_038088735.1 Panulirus argus
GAGAGAGTTGAGAAATTGGGAAAAACAGACAGGGAAAGTATTTACAAATTTTTGAGAAAGTGAAAAACATGTCTTGATCGGTTGACAGTGGAGCACTTTGACTGAGCCCGAAGATCTCATTACTTATTACCTAACCAGTTTCCTAACCTCTTGATCAACGCACTCCAAAGAAAACTTTCAACGTGTTCCTCCCAAATTCTTCAACTGTTGAGAACCCAGCGGTCCAGTCAGCAGAGAGAGGAAAAAAATAAAGGTCATAGTTCTGTATCCAGCCACCTGGACCTGGGTGATGTGATATGAAAACAGGTTCTCAAAGTCTGACCATAAACTGCAGAGTATCGCCTCCTCATGTGATCTGACCACCTAGCTCGGTAACCACGTTGTTTCCACCCAACTGGTGCGATATACACAGTCTGACCGAATCTGGTTATGGCGTAATATTACACCAGCTAGTCCGACGAATGTATAACTCATGATGTAATTTGAGATATACGGAGACGACCGTTGAGCTGATAACAGGTAGATCCCTTATGGCGATACAACGGATTTGATGTCTTCAACTGCCATTAAACAGATGACTTAGATATGCTTTCATTGCACAATAACTCTCGTAAAAATTTAAACAGTTGCAAACCACTATAATCTTCACTGTATGACATTGCTGTCATTAGAGCTGTGAAATGAGGGCGAAGCGAACATGTTGAAAGTACCCACAACAGCTGATATTGAGAGGGCACTACAGACTGTCTGTCTACACGCGATTCCCTCATCACAGAAAGGGGTACATGATGCAGCCAATTCGTTTCCTGCTGCGCATTGAACCAGTTGTGTGTGTAGTTCGCTGGCAGGCAATAAGGTGTGCTTGAGAATTGAGGCAGCGAGGTGGTGGAACTAGATATGTTGGGTAGCAGGGTGTGTGTAGGGAGCAGCGAGTGGCGGGTATTATAGATAGAGAGGCCAGGTTTTTATAGTAAGGGTGTGTCGGGTCCACGCTCAACCAGATGCTAGGTTGGACCTCACAAACCCTGCATTTCACCAGATCAGCTGCAGCCGAAACTGCGCTCGCCTTGTTGCTGCTAAAATGTCTGGTAACATATTTATTGTTAAGCAGGTTGTTTTGGCAACGCGTAAAGCCGACAGGAATCGTCCGGTTCGTTGCTAAAAGTTTCAAATTGGCGTCACCCCAAACAGTTACCGTCGAATCTTTCATATTACTGTGATGTATTATTTGTGAAGCTGTCCGTGCAACTTCTCGGGAATGATGGACTTTGTTAGAATGTGTGATGGACTTAGTTAAATTGTGGTGCAGAACTGTGGAAAAGTACCACACTTAACAGAGAATCAAACTTGTGGATGTGATTTTTTTTTTTTTTTTTGTCGATGGTTCCGTAAGTTTGTTTTTTTTTAATTGTGGTTCTGTGAAGTCATATAAACCCATAAGCACAGGAGAATCTTGTTTCGAACCGTGGGCACAATGGACCCCCCCCCCCCTGCGTCTGTGAATGACTAGGCTGCAACATCACTTATCCTGCGCCTATCATGGTCTCTCTCTAGCTTGTCAGGTGTGATTATTGGTTGTCAGACTGTCATGTCAGTAATTGTAGCGGAAAACGTGAAGGTCTTGAGGGACATGAGACTCAGCACCTTTGAAGCCTGTTCTGTATCATTTTGCCGTAGTAGTCTGGTGGAGAGAGAGAAGCCTCTGCGTTGCGGGCAGAAATGTACGTGTCTGTTATTGGAGGACGGTGAAACCATGATGAATATCTGTGTCTATAACACGCTTATCTTACGTTAATGCGATACTCAAGCTTAGAAAACGCCAGAGGGGTTTCAGAAGCATTTCTCGAGGATTTTAATGTTACGTTTTTGTTTTTGTTTTCCGCCAGATTCGCAAGGCCTATGTAATTCAACCTTTCCTCCTCCCTGCCGACCTAATCAATCTATAGCTAATTCGCTTAGTGATGAAGCCATTCTTTTCGTACCTTCCCTACCTTTAAAATAAAAATTCACCGAAGGACGAATCTGCGTCTAGTCCATAACCTCCCCGCCGGATGATACCTGTTACAACTAGAGGGAGGCAGGTAGATGGCCTCCAGCTCCGCCTACCATCGCAATAAACAGGGCAGTCCACCTCTAGCAGGCCAGTGATACTGTTGATCCGGGCGCTTCTCGTACGTTAGCCCCCACATCAGCCGCTTGTCGCCCGACAGACAATGACTCGACATTGCGCCCTGCACTGCTGCTACTTAGGAGGCAGAAGACTGCATTCGACCCTTCGCATGTTACCTTTGTCAGGCTAGTTAATATTACCCTCAGCGCGTTATCCTCTGTGCTGCTTGCTGCTCTCCAGCGGGGTGTCCTTACAGGATGTGGGGCGCTGCCCAATTAATTCGTCCCTTCGGGGGAAAAAAGAAATGATCTCAGCCAGTTCTGAACAGGATCCTTTACAGCTGATGCTCGATTGAAAGGATCCAGGAATTGCGGTTCGGTTGTCATGATCCACATGGTACAAGGTGTGATCCCTGGCACCCTTGCGTTTAATAACTGGGAAACATTAGCATAATTTGTCAGCTTAATTTTATTGCGTCTCTTCCCTGAGCGACCTCCTCACCTTGGTCGCGCGCTTGTCCGTAGTTAGTCTTGTCTAGTTGCTCCTTTGCGTTTCTCACTCCTCGTAAATTGTCACCTTCCTTGTTAGTCGTTCTCATTTAACACGCTCTTGGCTTTGTTATATGCTTCGCTCCTTCAGCTCTTCTTTCTACTCATTTCCTACTTTTTTTTCCCGCTTTACCTTATGCTCACGGTAACCATATCCTTACTACGTCCCTTATGAGGCACTGGGGTCCTTCTTGCACTTCCTGTAAGCAACCAGTGTCATGGCCAGGGGATGGGAGAGGGTGGGTGGGTTTTCAGGGGACCTCGGCCTAAGTGGGCGATGTGCTGGAGAACCTGGCGTGAGTTTAGCGGGGGCGAGTGGTGAGGCAACTTGGGCAAGTCATCAGAGCTGCCTCATACCTGCCTTGTATGTATGTGCCAATGCCGAACTGCCCCACTCATCATCCACCATTACGTTGTGGGCGGAAACTTTTCATTAGGGTCTGTCTGGTCAGGTATCATTTGCTGTCGGCTTTTACATATATGATTTCTTGTGTGAACTACAAAGTGTAGTAGTAAGCATGAAACCCTGATAGCAGCACAATAACCGGGTTAACGAACAACAGCTGGGGTAGGTTTAAAGATTTCCCGTGATCAAATTACTGATTTTTTTAATTGTTGGACTTGAAAGCTTAACAGAAATTCGAAACAATTCGGTAGCATTGCATATCTTGGTGTGATAAGGCCACGATGGCAATTTTCTAGAAATACTGCTAATCTTAAAGTGGCAGTGATCTGCTGTAATAAACAGGTTATGGCTGCTGTTACGTCATTTATTATTGTTCATGTTGTATTCTCCACGTTGCCGTTTAGAAGTGTGACGGCTTGTTGTCATGAGAAGTAGGTAGTGGTTCTAGGTTGTCTGTGGATCTAAGTCCCTTTCATGTCTTGGTGTATGTGAATAACAACGCTTGGGCCAGACAGCCAAGCTCACTTGATCCCATCACGACCGTCAAATGGATCTGCCTTCAGTCGCGAGCACGCCATTATTCATGTCAGTACGTAGATGGATTCTGGACTTCTAATGTCACAAATAGGATGTCTTTTTATTTTTTCAAAGATCCATCAAATTGTACTCCGTAGAGAGGCAGATTCTCCCCTTGATACTGAAGTTTCCTTTGCTGGATGCAGACTACATCGTAAAACTAGGCTTGCACATCGAAACATTTTGAAGAGGAAATGTCAAGCAGGAAATAGCGAAAGCTTGTGGGATACTGTCTGACATTCATACTCTCCTGACAGACCAGGCGAGACTATCCATATAATACCAACTGGTTAGTCTGCACATAATTCACTGCAGCGGTATCTGGGGCGATTGAAAAAAAAGATTCCTGCATCTTGTTTTTATGCTCCACGTGCGTGTGTGATTAGGCTAAATCGCATGTGTTGCTTTATTGCTCCTGTTTGCCCTGAGTTAGATATAAACATGTTTTACGCTCCTCTTTTACGTTGTTAAACACACAGCTTGTCCGGTTACCCAAGATTAGCAGTAAAATAAACAGCATTTCTGGTTTACCCAAGCCTAGCAAGGATCCGTGAATATTATTGGAAGGTATCGTGTGGAAGACATGAAAAACGTATCGCCAGTATCTTAGCAGATTGTAGGCGCCCCCATTCCCCCTTCTTTTGAACCTTCTCCCCGCCGTCCTCAAGGATAACTGGTCGGTGTCTCTCCCCCCCCCCCCAACTTTTGCTGTATCCTTCGCCAGTACCCTAAATATAGTTCCTTTATCTCGGACAAATAACTGTTATCGTGTTCTTTTGCACTCATCACTTCATCATCGACTGTCATCTGTATTATCTAGTTTTTTATCAGTGTATTACCATTATCTAAAAGTTTTCTGATTTTTCTGTATTGTAGACCAGAAATATTTCCTTTTATCATAGACCAGAAATGAAATATTGAAAACTTCGTGAAGTGAATGGTAATTCCCACATGTAGTTTTTAAAAAAATTTCCTGGACGTTTATGGAAAAGTGAAGACTTTTCGTGATTAATCTTGTATACAGCTTATTTAAAGAATTGGAATTAAATTTATTATTCTGCTGTACTTACGTAAGAAATATAAAAGCCCATTAGTCCATAAAAGAATTTAATGAGTGCCTATATGTATCCTTAACTGCTTTGGCTGGATGACTAGCAAAGCATAAGGCTGAATTTCCGCAGATGGCTATCATAATAGAGAGTACTGTACTCAATGTACTCGTCTTGAGTAGTCGCTGGACTATTGATTCACCAAAGTCTCGAGGGCGAATCCTTATTCGGAGTTACTATGAATTGTGTTTTTTTCACGCATGAGTCGTAGTCAGTACGAACTAGGTGTCTGTTACAACTTCCTTAAGTTGATTCGTTGATTTCGCACATTCACAAGCGATTCGCGTTACTTTATGCTCACGAGAGGTTGTAACGTGTACAGTAAATGTGTTGAGACCACAGTTTTGTTGGCGTTGATGCAATGTTGGTGGCAGCATAGGTAAATGGGAGAGGTTTGTGATATTTGAACAATTAATATAGTTTTTGATGTTTTATTTGTCCACTAGTTTAAAGGTATTGATAATTTTTGGACCTAGGTTTTGTGTTGATGAGAGTGTCGTTGAGATATTACTTACAACTTTTTAGATATGAGTGAAATTACGCATTCTTCAGATTTATGTACAACTTATGTCGCAGACGTGAACACGCACAAAGAAATCGCTTCTGACGAAATACATTGGCCAATTGAGCCCTGTGAGGGAAGTTAGTGTTGCACACTGCATTCTCCATCGATTCCAAAAACGAAACAAATTTTCTACTCGAGTGTGGCGGGCCTCTAGAGATTAAAGTCTGAGCGAAGATTTTTAGGGTGGCTTGCGAAGGCCTTGAACGAAGTGACCGTTACACTTTGAAAGGCCTTAAATTTGGCTTGGAAGGGCAAGGATGTATGAAGAAAGAAATACGAATTCGGAAACTGGTTGTGATGAGGGCAGAAATGTCAGCAGATCAGCACGGAAAAAAGATGAACGAGGTTGGATACATTTTGATTTATTTGGGGCAAGGAAAGAGCAGAGTGACAGAAATGACAATTGTGAAGTTAGATAATCAAAAAGTTCGATTTTATTAAAGATATGTATTAGGAAAGAAGTTTAAGAAGTGGGCTACTACGAACATAAAATTCCCTCCATGTATTGCACAATTTTAGGTAATCACTCTCGTACAATCAGTTAATTTCGCCAGCATTGAAATAGAGACATGCAGGCGTTACACAGACCACGAAAGTGACTTGCAGTGTAAATTAGATTCGTAAAAGAATATTTCCTTTTGCTTGAGGTAGGTGATAATCAGCCAAGATAAGATTGTGGGTGTTCCCAAGACAGGAATTACGTTAAGAACTTATCGAATATTTCGCGTAACTGGGTCATTCGGTGTGGAACTTCATTATTGCTTTGCGGGTCTTGCCATTTACATTTTAGGTGCTTCAAGGCGCTGCCTTCCCCATATGTTCGTGCAGTGAGGGAGGACACCTCTCACTGTGTTGCTGGCTCTATCGGCAGAGCTGTGTTGCCACGGTCAGTCGTCGCCCATCATTGTCCATCAGTCAACTTTCACCTCTTGATACGGGGAAGCAAATGGAATGCATCCTTTCCAATTTTGCCTCAGCTGTTTTGATATACTCGAGACCCGACCTCCACAGGGAGGAAGAGGGTATATCACTGACATTTAATTGTACCTTAAGGTTAGGTGGCTGGCTGGCTGGTGCCACCCTCCAGAGCTGCATTGTTATCTATCGGGAGTGTCGAAATCTTCTGAGTGAGGGAGTCAAGTTTCGACTGGTGAGGCTGGAGGAGCGTACAGAGAAAAAAAAAAACGCGGAAGGGATGGGTCAACCCGCCTTCTATCGTCTCTCTCTCTCTTTCCCCCCGTATTTCGCTGTGTACAATGGGCTGTCAGGAGTGTCGAAATGAATAAAGATTAATAGTATGAAACGAAATGATTCTTTCACAAGGGTTAAGTTGAGGCTTTAGAAACTTCACGTATATACATAAAGGGAAGTATCAACTCGTAGTGTGTCTTGTGTGTGATCATTATTAGATGACCACAGTCACCAGTACAGCCACCACCACTACAGGTTCTGGATAAGGTGGATGAATAGCTTCCTGAGGGTGGAAGTCGATTGTGCCTGCACCCCCCTTTAGTTTGCTGCCGATCTGTTGCACAGGCAGGTCACCTTGGGTTGATGTTCTTGGCTCACATGCATCAGTAAACTCACCCTTCAAGAGCAGTTACAGCACGCCATTTGCTGTGTTGCGCGCGTGTGTGTGTGTATGTGTGTGGTGGTTGTAAGAGGAGGAGAGGTGGAGCGGATTGGCATAGAGGGGTGCCCCCATATGCTTCCGGTGGACCACCGAAGCTTCCCGGTAGTGGCCGCGCACCTTGACTCCCGCTTCAGCATCTTGTCGAAAACATGACGCAACGTTGCCTTGGCCTCCCTCCGTTGTCTCCCCCCTCCCCTCCCTCCCCAGCTTGCCACGCCACGCGCTCTGCGCACCCCCTCCCTCCCCTACTCCTCCCTCCACCTGCACCACCAGTCCATACCCATAGTGGAACACCATTTATTGTCTCCCTTCTTGTTTTTAAGATGTTAACTCGTAGTACGTCAGCCAGATCCATCGCTTCTGCTCCCCCCCCCCCACCTCACCTCCCCCCCACTACCAACAACACCACCACCACCGCCGGTGGAGATTACAAACCGCTCAGGTCAGGTCAGCTAAGCCCGTCGTTACTCCACCGCCACAACGCCTCCGACCCTAAATGGTACCACAATAGCCTAGCGCCTCTCGGCTTTACTTACCACAACCACTCCACTCTTACATACGCCTTCTTGCTAACAACAACAACACCACCTCCACGTCCAAATGCCCCTTGACCTACATCATGGAATACCATCCACACTTCGCTTCCACGTCACTCCCACACCCTGCTGCATCTCCCCCACCGAAGTTTCATCCGGGCGTCACTCCCCACACACGATGCCATTCCCACACAGACCCCGGTCACCTTCCGCTCACACACACACACACACGCACAATGTAACACATTTCAGGATTGCACAACTGCCGGACCTCCACCTCCGCCTCCTCCAGACGTCTTCCACTATATTACTTCATCTCTTACAACCACCGCACCGCACCGCCTCCTTGCCTGCCTGCCTACCACACCCATACCTCGGCCCCACACACACACACACACACACCATTTTTCTGTCTCCCCACCACCGACCTAAAATCTTGGGCCGTTTGTCAAGACGCACAGGGCGGTTATCGACTCCACAATGTGTGTCATTTTTTGGACAGCTGGCTGTTTTCATCCCTGAGCTAAAGTGCAGAGCGGAGATGACGTTAGAAGTGAATCGTTAGACTACGTCGGTCAGCACCTGCGACCCAGCACCACCACAACCACGCGCCACAACCACAGTAGCGTCTCCCCCCATCACACGTGATGTCATCGCCGCCACCTCTCCACCATCACACACTCTGCCACTCCATCTCCACCACATCGCCAACACACCACCACCTCATCACCAACACCTCACCACCGTCACAAGCAATGCCACCAATGCAGACATCACCTAACCAGGGCACCACAGGCATATTACTCCTGTATTTCTTCATACATTTTTCTGGCGTGACCGCAGAAAAAAGTTGTTTGAGCTTGTTCTCTGGCTTCCTCTGTTGGCCGAGCTGGAAGCACACGATGTATGAGAGTCTTCCTGGAACCCTGGAGAGATGGCAGCTACTCACTAATTTGCATATGACGATGATTAGGTCTCCAGCTAAGTCAGGCATATATAGGTGCATCGGGAAGGGCTGGCAACAGAAGACCTTGATGATCTGTGATGTGAGGTGTCTGCTGGAGGATAGTAGAATACTCAGAATTCTTAATCTATGTAGGTGGAGAGAGGAAAGTGAATTAGTAAGGCCACACGGGAAAGCCTGATGATAGAAGACCCGATGGTGTGTGACGAGGCTGTCAGTTGGAAGACAGTGATAGCATCATGCGTCTGTCATTTATATGGCTCCGAGACAAGATAGTAAAGCAGAGGTCTGTGCTAATCTTCTCGTTGATGGTTTGTTGTTGTTTAGAAGCTTTGGCCAGTCAAGTATCTGCCTGGCCTTCAAGCAAGGGTTGGTTCGATATTTTAAAGGTTACCTTAAGAACTTTTTTTTTTTTTTTAACTCTTGTTGTAGACCAGCACCGCAGTCCGTTTTCATTCTGCGGGTGTAGCACGTGCGGTTTGACCTTCCTTTAAACTTTAGGGTCAGGTTTTTGCATCGTCTGACGTCACAGCCTTCGCTCCGTGTGTGTGAGTGCGCGCGCGCAGAGCCAAACGAACGCACGTTTGCGCTGCCCCGCTTGAAACTACGGAAGAGATTATTCAAAAGTCCTGCTGAAGGTCTATTGTTAAAAAATTGGATCGCCAGCCCTCTTGGTAATGTCGTCAGTAGAGTATAATTAATCATCAGTAACTTCCCTTGAGCCATGGCATGGCATTTCTCACGACTCGACGAAATTATTAGATTTTAATCGCACGTGGAGTAATCCTAGTGGTTCCCATGGCCGCGTGGGGGAGCGCCTGAGATTTTTATAGTTCGTGGCCAGAGAGGCGCTCTCAAGAGTTGGAGGGAGGGACGGGGAGGTTGCAGTTTACAGGAATCAAGACTTTTATTAGACGCGTCTTACGTAATCGGATCTTCAGGAGTGGAACGATTATGAGAACCTGAGGAAAAAAAGAAAAAAGAAAATGCTATTTTTGCACGTTGCTATCTGTATTGGTTGAATCACGGCATGCGTGTTAACGCCACCCCACCAAACCTTCATTGATGTTTTTCATACTCGAGGTCTTAACTCGCTCTGATGATGGAGGGATTGGATGTGGATGACGTACGACCACACCCGGAGGACGATTGTGGGCTGGTGACGTGATTGGCAAGGAAGACCGTGGCACATTGTCAGAGCAGTTGAGGTACAGGACATAGGGCTTAGGACAAGGGAAGGTGATGCCACCATTCGGTGATGGGATGCGATGTCAGGAGCCAGCTACTGGTTGTGGCAGAGGGCCAGCGACCAGACCACTGGTAGCAGAGACTGTAGACCGTCGTTGTATCGTTTGTGCCGTATGGTTAGATGAGATTGTGCTCTGCTTATAGTGTTAGTCTGTTTGAGTTTCTTATTGGGGTTTGTGCAGAGTATGTACGTTGATGGAAAGTCGAAACTGCAAGGAAAAAGTAGATGTCTAGAGACAGTTGCTCAGTAAAGGTAGTGATTTGGGTGGCGGAAGTTGAGTACCTCGTAATGTCAGTAGGTTTTTGAAACGATTGAAACAGGTTGGTAGATTATGCTGTTTTGTGGGGTCTAAAAGAGGAAAATGGTCGAAGAATTATGAGGTGTACGTTGGTGGAAAGCGCGACGGGCGATTGATTGGTGAAGAATGATGAGATGTTGTTGGAAAGTTGAACGTTTGACGGATGATTGATTGGTGAAGAATGATGAGGTGTTGGATGCAGGTGGAATGCAAGACGAGCGTGTGCCACTAGCTAGTGCCAAGGAACAGCTGCCGACCCTGCTCTGGTAACTAGTACCAGGGAAGAGCTGCTGACCCCTGTGCCAGTAGCTAGTGCCAGGATACATCTGCGAACCTTGTGTCAGTAGCTGGTGTCACGGAACAGCTGAGCTGCCAACCCTGTGCCGATGGCTAGTGCTAGGGAACACCTGTCGACAGTCTGCCAGTATTATTAGTGTCAGGGAAAAGCAGTAGACGACCCTGCACCACTGCTGGAGACGGCTGTGGTTTGCAGCTTCAAGAGGCAAGACTGGCCCTTGTTACCAGGGAATCAACATCGTGGAGAAATATGATCTTCGTCAAAGACAAATAACATTGGCAGTCTTTATTTACTGCTTTACTCGTCAGCGAGAGCTGACATTATGTGGTATATTAGTCATTGTAATTGGTTTGTGTATGTTTCACCATTTTATGCGATACCGATTTATGGTCTGACATAAACTTACTCCATAGTCCATGGGAGGTTGTTGCAGTAGCTGCAGCCAGGTGCGACAAAAGGAAGTCAGAATGAACAGGTTATTTTTTGAAGTTCTCTCGGTAATAGTAGTTCTAGCGGGACACATCATGTTCCACTCCCTGGAACCAAAGTACAGTAATTGTCATCGTCGTCGTCGTCAAGAAGTGATGATAACCACCGTGTCTTGTGTGTCAAGGAAGTGACGTCACGAAGGACGGCTGGCTAAGCGAGGCCCCGAAGAAAGGTGAGCCATAAGTCAGGACCGTTGAGAAATGTGATCACGCTAATGGCCGTCAGGAGAAGTTGAATGCAACTCGCACACGCGAACCATACGATAGCTTAAGGTGCCAAGAGCCCCAGGCCTACCCTGTTACTGAAGTGGTGTGTATGAAGTAAGGATCACTGACTGTAACCCGGGTTGGTAATGCCATTGATAACCAAAAAGATCATATGCCAAGGAGTAATTTTTTTTTTCTGCTTAATGGTATCTTAGGTATTCATCCCGGGGTTAAAAAATATATTCATCTTCGTCTCCTTTTTTTGGGGGGGTTTAGCTGTACACTCTTCGGTAAATAACTTCCGGGTGTTGAGTGTCGCTACTGTGGTCCGTTTCGCAAAGACTGATGTGTGTGGGCAAGGTCGTTGGAATGGCGACAGGAGGAGGCATTTGATTTATTCGCTAGGCCTTGCTCGTCGACGGCCCAATGACGTTATCAATCTCTTCCTCCCTCCGAAAGTGCAGGGTACATATTACAGTCACGTTGCCTGTCCAGACCGCTATTGTAATGTGTGTCAGGGGGACTTGTTTAGAGAGAGGGAAAAAAAAAAACACACGAAGACATTGTAACATTCTGCCTTACCCTTCGCATTAAGCTGACGATTGCTTCTGCTAATATAGTTACAAGACGCGAGGGGGTATTTTATATTTTAGAACCGATCTTTTATAAGCACACACAACGACCCATGGGAATAATGGGACGTCTTCTGTTTGAGCTTGCATTCAGGTGAACCCCCCCCCCCTCTCTCTTCCTTC
>JAYMFT010197525.1:0-11742 GCA_038088735.1 Panulirus argus
ATATATATATATATATATATATATATATATATATATATATATATATATATATATATATATTGATAGATAGATAGATATAGCTATAGCTATAATCTCCCCTTAACCAGCCACATGCCATTGTTTTTGTCTGACAGCTAGTGAGAATCTTATAAAATCCTTCATGAGTTTCGCATAAGAATCCGGATTTAAGATTCAGTGGAAATCCTCTTTGAGCACGTCCCCTGGTGCTGTGTTCTGGACGCGACTGCCGCGCGTTTATGGTCCGTCTCGTTGCAGGAGCTTCCGCGCGTGCGTGGGTGTTGCGCTACGTCCAGAGGCACGCACGTTGCACCCAGGACATTGATAGCCACACTCCTGCGCCCACGGTCGGACGATGACCGCCTTCTTGACCCCTGTCAATGCCGGAACCATTGGCAAAGGCATAGGGCGACTCGAACTCGCCCCCGGGGGTTACCGACGAAGGCATAGGGCGACCCGAACCCGCCCCCGGAGGACTATAACGATGAACCCGCCAAACCCCAGGATAAAGACAGGTGGGTCTCTTCGCTTCCTTCCAATATTTTCCCATTTCTCTTATTTTCTTCGTGTTTTCGTCATCGTGTCAGTAGTTATCGTCCTCATAATCTCAGGTTACTCGCTGCCCCCAGATGACACTGGCTCCGATACACACTCTCTCTCTCTCTCCAGGGCCACAGAACCTGTGTCATGACACAGTCGTCCCTTTGTGCCCAGATGACACTGGCTCTGACGCTCCCCCCCCCCCTCCCAAGGCCACAGCACGTGTGGGCACCCGTCGTGTCACGTGTCTTGACACGCCCGTCCCTCTGCCCCTAGATGGCACCAGCCCCGAGACAAACCCCTTCCAGGGCCACGGCACGCGTCGGTTGGTACCCGTGTCATGTCATTCCTGTGTCATGCTGCCTGCAGAAGAGAATAGTCATAAACATTTTTAACATGAGCTGGATACGGTGTTCGTGATTACCATTTACCTTTAAGAGCCGCTTAAAGAATATTAAAATATTTTTCAAAGTCATCCGCTCAGACAACCTGCATTATTAAGGGGAGGTCATCCATTTAAGATAACAAGATAACCAAGGCATGGGTCGTGCGAGGAGTGATCACATGATAGCCTCGATTCCAGAGGTAGAATTGATAACCGTAACGTCAATGGCCTTCCACAGTTGTGAGGCATGGCTTACTTTATGAGCAGAACCTTCGGTGATAAGTATTATCTTCATTGATGAAGACAATTAAGTATGCAAGACTTGTGTGTGTGTGGGGGGGAAGAGAGGAGGTGCCCTATCGAAGAAGACGACCGCGGCGTCCGGAAGAGGACGACTGCGTTCTTCTGGAGCGACCTCCACGATTGCTGGAACGACCGACCACGGCGTCTGCTGGGACGACCTGGGCCAGGTTGATAAAGATAAGTTCCTTGCATAAGTTTTGTATATATATATATATATATATATATATGTAAAGAAAGAGAGAGGTTGTGGGCAAACACCTGCATTTAATGTTGGACTCTGTTTCAGAAGGGTAGAGAGCGAAGACACAGGAGTAAAGAGAGAAGAGAAGAAACAAGAGGATAGAGACGAGGAAGAGGAAGAGGATGACGAGTGGTCAGAAGAGAGTGTGAGGGCACGAGTTGCCAGGTTCTTCAACTCCACCTCCATCCACGGCGTTGGACGAATTTACGGGTGAGCAGATGAATATTTTGTAGTATTTATATATAAAAACACACACACGAATACGGAGCAATGAGCGCGCCCTCCGACAGCAAGGATTCGAACCCCTACCACTTGTTTAGGAGCTGGATACACTTAGTTATTCCATCTACCGATAAATAATCAAAGAAGATAATAGTGTCATCTGTTCGCTCGCTCGTCGAGCTCCGTGTACGGTATGTTTGGCAGGATTACATATGTCTCGTAATCTTTAATCTGTCGGCTACTCTGGCTATACATCTGGCTATCAGGTTTGCACGACACGGTTATTACTCTTACGTCTGATAGAACGTCTCGCGATTAATTCTGTGTATGGGAGATACGTGGCAAATATTATTTCATTGCTACGTCTGGCAGGTTCGGTCGGTGGTGGCGTCGGGCAGGGTGGTTCTGCTTGTGGGCCTGTATGACAGTGTGGGCGCTCTACCAGCTCTCCAGTGTGGCAGTCGACTATGCCAAGTACCCGAAGAAGACTACACGAAGTGTGAGGACTCTCGTTTAATTCCGGGTTTAGTTTCAATTCACACATCTCACCTGTATTTAAAGAAATTTTCTTTTCTGTTCAATACCTAATTTCTTTCCCTCCTTAGCGACGGAGCGTCGGGAACAAACGAAAAATGGCCCCATATGCCCACATCGATCCTCTATCTGTCACGTATGATGAACAGAAACCAGAGCCTACCGTCCATAGCCAAGCCCCACAGGCTATATTCCATAATATACCTTTATTTCATATGCATTAGTTCAGCCCATTGAAGACACGTCCTTCTCTGTATACCACATCACTCCAACTCTGACTATTCCGTGCATGCCTCTCACCTTCCTGAATGTTAAGGCCCCTTTACCTCAAAGCCTCCTTCACTCCATCATCCCCGGTGTCCCCCCCCCCCCCACCACTCCGTCTTTCCTCCCACCACACCTGCTACAAAGGTCCTCTTAGTCTGTTTCTCTTTGCTCATCCTCTCCATACGTCCGAAGCATTTCATCAGCGTACCTTGGTCGGTTCTCGCCGTCCCACGCCTCTTATTGCCATACCTTTCATTGACACTGTCATTCCTCACACTGTCAACGTGGGCCTTAAAGTAATTTCTTTCCCAGCACGTCCAACCTTATTCCTTCCTTTAGCGTTCATGGCCCGAGACTTTCATTCATACATAACACCTGGGGCCTACCATACCGTCAAACACACCCGTCCACATTCCTCTCCCCATACACACTACCTCTCACTCCTTTATCCTGTTTACATCCAAGCACTCCAGCCTGAACCTTGGGGACATGTCCCCACTCTCCTGCTTCTGCATCCAGAAACTGATTATACAGGAGGGGAGGATTACATTTTCAAATAATTTCCTCTCGTTTAACGGTGTCTTCACCTCGCTGCCAGACGGGGGAGGACAGGGTGTTGGAATTCCCAGGGGTGACCGTGTGCAACCTCAGCCCGCTGCCGCGGACGCCGGCCCTCGCTACCCACCCTATATGGGGCGCCTTCCTCTCTCTCGAACAGAACATCGACGACCCAGGTGAGGCCATTATGGCACAGGCGATGGTGCACCCAGATATATACATATAGGGGAAAGTTGATGCTCAGGAGAGCTAGGATGGACTTAGATAGTGCTCAGGAAAGGCTAGGATCAGCTGAGACAAGGCTCATGAGGGCTAGGACCAGCTGAGACAATGCTCAGGAGGGCTAGGAACACCTGAGGTGGACACAAAGTGTGTAAGAAGTCCAGACTCGTGTGCAGAAGTCTCCTTCTCACCTACACAGTCCAAGTCCTGTGTTCGAATTGTATGTCATGGTCAGGCGAACACATGTAGCCATGAGGTCTTCGCTCTCATGACCTGCCTCATCTCTAATGGGGTTTAGACAGGATAACTTATATGCTAGAATAGTATAGGCTTTAGATGGGGATATTTAAAGGCATTTAGCAAAATCTATGGACCTATAGAAATAACCTAACCTAACCTAACCACATACTATAAAGAATTGAAAACAAAAAGTTCCTTAAAATGTCAAGACTGTTATATTTTGTATAAAATGAATGATTAATTTCATTGTCTTTCACATTGCAAGAGTGTAATGACGACGAAGAGAGAAGCGTCAAAAACACTAGAAAGTTTTCGAAGTCTGCAAATGACGATTTGGAGGAGATGGAAAAGACAGTGCACCACCTCCTGGACCTGAGGAGAAACTGGGCTAAGAATTCCGGGAACCAATTCAACCAAAAGAAATCTACGGACGGACGACCAGGTAATGTGATGAATAAGAGAAATTGGGTTGTGGATGACATGGAGGAGCAGCCGAGAGCGGACGGAAATGTCCAAGCTGTGGACCGTGACGAGTTCCTCGCCGTCTACAGCAAAATTATTAGTACAATAAATGAGATGAAGCTTCTCAGCTTGAAGGAAGACTTCAGAGACGAAGGTAAGATGAAGTTCTCGAGTGTCGGAGGAGGACGTCTTGGCTCAGCGAGAGAGGGACATCGTATGAAGGAGGAGAACCATCGTACCGTCAAGGAAATTCTGCGTCTCGTTGAGGACTACGCTCTGGGCCGGACACTGAGGAGGGACTTTGGCAAGGCGAAGGGCCGTCAGGTGGATGAGGAGGCCTTGCAGGACTTGATTCACGGGGTGGTATCTGCCCTCGAGAGCGGGGTCCCTCCTAGTGAGAGCATAGGTGATGGTCGAGCCCAGAATATAAGAAGGAAATCCAGTGAGAACGAGGAAGGAGCGAAGACCACCTTATCTGGCAGCCATTTCTCAAGTTACAAGACCGTTCCTGACGAAGACGAGAGAGGTAGTGGTCATACAGTGCGACAGCCTGGGTCACCCTGGCCGGAAAGGTCAAAATGGTTCCTGCAGGAGCACTGGAGCAAGGTCAGGTCGCTGGAGAGGGATATGGAAAGGTTAGTATGGAAGGACCGGGTCAAGACGTCAAAACTCAGGGGATCGAGCGGTTTTACAAGGATGCCCGAAGACACTGAGAGAAGATGGAGAAAGGTTAGCCACGAAAGAAGAGAAAGGGAAGACAGTAGCCTCGTCAGCAGGTGGAATGATGTGGACCAAGAGAAAAGTCGGGGTTATGAATATGGCAACAGAAGATGGGAGGATGGTTACCATGAAACAAGACGACGAGAGAATTATGTCCATAGTAACGGAAGATGGGAAGACGAAAGACATCACAGAAGGAAACGGGAAGATGGAAGACATGACGATAGAAAACTGGATGGCGGTAGGCACGGCAGGGACTCGAACCTGATGAGACAGGGACTTCACAAACCTCCCTTGCAGTCACAGGCCATTGACCAGGTGAGTGAAAGGCATATTTAGTGAACACAGTGAAGAAATGGACGCTCTCTAAATATGTTTTCAGTAAATTAATTCCATTTTTTATTTCTTTTTTACTTATAGTTGGAAAATGGTCGATTTTTAATGTCACATTTTTTCTGAATCATAGAATTAATATGCTTTTTGATTTTATCATATTTCTAAATGCTAAAAGTTAATGGATTCAGTTCGGTTACCTATCCGGCTTAATCCGGGAAACTTTTAAGAATATAAACTGTGTGTTTTCACACCGTGATTAATTAGGAGTATTTTCTTATGCATGTTGTGCTATATTTCCTTTAAGAGTGATGTGCTATATTTCCCTTAAGAGTGTGGTGCTATATTTCCCTTAAGAGTGATGTGCTATGTTTCCCTTAAGAGTGTGGTGCTATATTTCCCTTAAGAGTGTTGTGCTATATTTCCCTTAAGAATGTTGTGCTATATTTCTCTTAAGAATGTTGTGCTATATTTCCCTTAAGACAGTTGTGCTATATTTCCCTTAAGAGTGTTGTGCTATATTTCCCTTAAGAGTATTGTGCTATATTTCCCTTAAGAGTGTTGTGCTATATTTCCCTTAATACTGTGTCATATCTCCTTCAGGATTATTGTGTTTTACTCCTTCAGGAGTGTTTTGCTATATAAACGGTGTGATACAGGGCCTGGAAGAGACATTTTGGGGCCCTGGTGCTAATTTTGATTTCGAATTCCATAATCGTACACTTGCTTTAAACCCTCGCTCCACCCTCAGTACCCAGGAGTTTCTTCTACCTATCAAGATATTCCTGTCAGTTGCTTACCTGGATTTTGCCTGGTCTCTGATATACAGCCGAGGCCTTTAACAACGGAGTTACATATATCGCCCGAATTCAATATGTCTTTTCATCGACTGTTAATATGGTATAGCCGTAGTCCAGCAGCTTTGAAAATTATTCTCAGGGAAAATCCTGGCTGATGCAGTACTCTACGGAAATGTGAAGAAAGTTGAAGAAGACGTAATAGTTTATACTCGGCATCAACTTTTGCCTTCGCCAGATTCAAACTCTGCTGGAATACTAATTCTAGTATATATATATATATATATATATATATATATATATATATATATATATATATATATATATATATATATTATATGTATTTACTGCTGACGGGAATGACAGACGTCCGACAATGTTTACTAACTCCTCATATATCACAGTACATGCATGATAAACCGATAAATAAAATAAATAAAGGACATCACAGTCTTTATTTATCATAAACTCAGTTACCATCCACCCGGGGTGGATCAGGGACCCACAAGTACTAAACATCCACCCCTCAACTCACATCCACAGTACCACGGTGAAACGTGGGCATCCACACTTATAAAAGTGCTTCATACTTGTCCGTTCTGTACACTGTTTGTAGGCAGGAAGGTCAGTGAAGGGGTAGTGCTGAGAGACAGGCAGGCTGGGGCAAGACAGTGCTTGTGAAGGAGAGGTTAACTAATGACACAATTCGACCATAAGAAAGTATCGACCTCATGTACGATAGTGAGACCAAGGCTGGTCGACCTGTACGTGTTTCAGGACTGTTCCTTCCCATGTTCCTCACGTAAACACACACACACACACACACACACACATACACACACACACACACTTAACCCGTTGAGTCGCTGACCACCATACGATGCGTCAAGTCTCACGGCCGTGGGAGGCAAGGAACACCAAGACAATGTCAAGCAACCTGGGTGGGACAAGAAGGCTCTCTGACATTGACTTTAACATCGAATGAAACGCAATTTCATTTCACGTGATCTTTTTTCCTTTTCCAGGATACAGGAAATTTGTTGTTGTGGGAATAGACACCGCTTTGTTATCTCACAGCCTTGAGGAGTTTGGGGAAAAAAGATAAACGAAACCAGACAATCACCAGGATTTTGGGTTCGTTTCCTCTTTCGTTAACGCTAAGTGATTTTCCTGAATTCCTCAGTCACTTGAATCTAAATCTATCATATTTATTCTTTATCTCATCTGTTTTTTTCTGTGTCATTTTCGTGTATGAAGTTTCATTTCATGCTATCATCTTCTCTTCATTTTTTGCGTTTTGTTTATTTTCCTTATGTTTATCTAACCCTGTTTTTGTCAGTTTTCTTTGTTCCAGTTATTGCGTTCGTCAGCTTTGACCATTTTCTATAATAGCTTTGATTACATACATCGGCTTCGGTTATCAGTTTTTTTTTTCTATCTTCGTCCTTCCTGTCTTCATTTGCGTCAGTCGTCTCTTCTTTATGTCCTTACCTCCTGCCTACGATATTCCCTGCATGGAGGGCGTCCCCTCCATACCTGGGGGAGGACCGACCTGCTTAGGGTCTACAAGGGGTGGGTGAGTCAGGGCTGTTGTTGTCGGCCCTTGTCCCTGGAGGCGAGGCGAAGCCTCTGGGATATGGTTTAAGGGTCGGTCCCTAAGAAGGGGGAGGAGGAGGAGGAGGTGAGGTCGCTAATGACAGGGTCTGGTAAGGGAAAACCCTTCGCCACACCCACTTCATTACGCTGTGTCCCTCATTGTCACCAGGATCACCAGGCTCTGGCGTCACCACCGTCACCACCTTCAAGAGCTATCATAATCTTCAGCGTCACCGGCGTCACCGCCTCCCAGAGTTACCCTCAGCGTCACCAAAATAAGTCGCCAGTGTCACCAAACGCTCGTTACCGCCAGATTCTTAGGATCGCCAAGCCACAGAGGCGTCACAGAGCCTCTCCTTCATCACCAGATGTGTCTGTCACCATCCGGAGACGTCCTCATCACCAACCACTTGTTAAAATCCGTCCTCATTTCATATCAACTGCAGTGGGTACTTAGTGATGCCATCAAGCGCTTTCTCCCCCGACGAACTGCTCGTCATCTCCTTGCATTACACACGGTACAAGCGCCAATCACAGAGTTGCAGGAACTCTGTATCCTGCAAGTGTTGCAGGTCGAAGACGTCTTTCATAACACTAGTAGAATATCAGGACCTGAAGGACCTCAGTGAACCTCCTTGGGCAACCTGTCGGGTATTGAATGAGCGTCATAATGATACTGAAATGTTTAGAATACCTTCTACTTACGCATGGAAGTCGCTTCTCTTTTCTGAGCAGCTCTGGATGCGTCATTGAAGCTCACCCTGGTCCTGCCCCTGGAGACGAACCCTGACTGACCCTCATCCTCAGGGACTCGCAGTGAACCGCCCTGAGACGGACACCTCTGATCCTCCAGCAAGGAAGGAGCAGCCAGACAGAACCCTCTGGCCCAGCGAGATCGTACCTTGCTTTCTCTAACCGTCTGCAGGCACTTCCCCATTCCTCTCTCTCTAGCAGACTCGCACCTCCTGATTACTGACCTCGTCAGACAAGCAGTTAGAATCATCAGCATTTCTGGCTTAGAAAAACCACTTCTTTTTACAAAGTTTTAAAGTTTCCTTTTGCGGCAGTATTAATTTAGCTCTGTGAAAGTTTTGTTATTTATCGATACGTTAATGTCAAGGGGAAGGGGGAGTCTCGTGGAGGCCAGGCAGGTAAGCTCTCTTGCCACAGACAGAGTTCCAGATCCGCTGGAAGAGAGAGAGGTAAAGAAAACGTAACGTGGACTTGCAGGATGTTGATTGGAATTTGTACTGTGGCAGTCCAGTGACTCATTCCCACCTGCAGCTGTTTTCCTTCGGGTCAGACCTTGTCTACAGACGAAGACTTAGTTGCAGAGGCAAGATATATGAGCGAGACTTCCCCTCACCTTTACTATGGTTGCCATTTGAATATTATGTGGACTGAGAAGTTGCATGTTTTTTATTCAGCTCGTGGAAACCTGACCTGGATTTAAAGACGAGAGAAAGACCCACCATATTTGACACAGATCATTGAAAAATATCTTATAGCTTATAATATGCTCACCTGTAGCTTCTGTATTTTCAAATACATACACAGCTGAACATTATGTATATACTTAACTATGACATATATTTTCACCTATTGCGTATATGTACTCAGCTATGACAAATATACACAGTTATAGCTTAAAGACAATCATTTATGAGTTATGTATACTCAGCTCTAGCTTATATATAGAATCAGCTAAAGTCATATAACTAAGATGTTTCATATATATATTAGTGATTATTCTCCAAGTAGTTCAGCCTGTTCCATGCCCCCTTTCCCACAGCCTACAATGGAGGTCTGCTAATACCTCACAGCTACTGGCGTATGCGTGCCGGGACCTAATAGTTTCCTGTGTCACTGAGACCTACATATCTTAGCCCCCAGGAACAAACGTAAGCGCCTCGCTACCGTAAAGTGCGTCTTTGTCTCACGGTACGTAACTCTGACGTAGTTAACTGTTCGTGAGTTCGTCTGTACCTGTGTTTCTCGCTTTGAAGAACTTTTCTGTATTTCCTTTTTATCTTTCCAGTACATGAGGAACATTTTTTATTTTTTTGTAACATAGGTTTAGCTGCGGGGCGGAGTCAAAGGCTTTTGTCCATATCTAGACTTGAAATTCTTTTTTTGTTTTTGTTGTATTTTATGATTTTGTTAAGTGGGATTTTAAGCTTAATTTTTTTCAGAATTTTTAGATTTTTTTTGCTTTTTTATTGTGAGTCGAGAGGCAAAGTCTGTTTATGATCTTTTGTCCTCATTTTTACGCACTTTTTCGTAACGCAGCTTTACGCAATGCGTGTATTTTGTTATTCACGTTTTCTTCAACGCACACATCACATGAATCTTTGGGGAGTATTAAGACATTTTTTCTTTTTTATCTTTTGGTAACGACGTGTTTGCTCTGACGTAATCTAAATCCCACGAGCCAACAACCTACGCGGACTGGCGGTATAAAAGATTCCATTAGGTCTGTTGCCTCCCATGGTGGCCCGGTGGGCCTCTGGTGGCCCACTGGACTCCCACGGTGGCCCACTTCCTCACTCGACGGACTGACTGATGGCTTTGAAATGGATATTTTTGTTCGCCCGATATTTCTCGACGCTCGGCTGACCCTAGGTGGTATCTCACCTAAGCCAGGGGCCGACAGCCACCTGGGAGAGCCGTGTGGGTGATCCCAGGTGGTGACTCACCTAGCCAGATGGTGTTAGGGGGCCCGGCAGCCACCTGGGAGGGCCGTGTCGTGAGTATGGAGCTGCAGGAGTAATGGATGTCTTCCGTTCCTCGTGGCTGACGGAAAATACCATCGCTGTTCACCGTTAGCGCTCCCCTGGGGGGGGGGGTGGCGATGGTGGTAGAGGTGGTGGTGGTGCCAGGTTGTGGTGGTGATTGTGGTAGTAGTGGTGGTGGGGTGTCAGGTTGTCACAGTGGCGATGATATCACAGGCCAGTTGGTCGCGATGGTAGTGGTGGTGGTGGTGGTGGTGAATCAGTGGTGTCAGGTTGTTGGTAATTGGTGGCAGTGGTGATGCCAGGCGGCGGTAGTGGTGGTAACGATGCCAGGTGGTGGTGGTGGTAGTGACACCAGGTTGTGGAGGGAGGGAGGGAGGGAGGGAGGGAGGGGGAAGCAGTGATGCTGGCGTCTCCTCCCGCCACCCACCCTCCCCAGAGGGGAGGAGGCCCCCAAGGGTGATAATTCGAATCATTGCGAGTTCGACTCCCTTTCGGACGAGTCCGTGCTTGACTTTGGACTCAGTAACGCAAACCACTGCACCACGGAGGGCCGTGTGTGTGTGCGTGTGTGTGTGTGGGATGAATAAACATTCAGGACGCAACAGTTATTCAGACTCCCAACTCCGACATGACTCTTCGATATCTAGAAAACGGGAGGAGGCACAGTCGACCGAACTAGTCGGAGTTCGTTCGTGCGTGCGTACTCTCTCTCTCTCTGATTCTACCGGAATTTCTGCGGCTTAAAAGCGCCAGAATGAATAAATGCTGAAGTATTACGACACTTGTGGTTCAGTGTGAGGGCCATCCACTGTGTGCACCGTCGCGTCATAAGTGTTAAGTAACCCCAAGCCAGTAAAGTGTTGGGTCGAGGGACGGGCACTTTACTGCCTTCTGATGACGGCACGGCGTCCCCCCCCCCCCCCCCCCGGGATCCCACACACATATCACCGAACGCCTCTCCCCCCCCCCCACCCCTCCCTCAGGCATCTCTCTCTCACTCTCTCTGTCCCTCACTCTCCCTCACCCTCTCACCACCATTTTTCATTCCAACACAGGTTTACTCTGGCGCTGAGGTAAACAGATATGGTGGAGGTTTACGCTGGCAGAGAGGTAAACTTAGATTCATCCATTTAGATTTAATGCTGACAGTGACCTCCCCTCCCGTATCGAGGCTTTCCAACTCTTCCCGGTTTAACCTCGTAACGAGCCAATTCCGTCGTTCCCGACCCAGTACTACAGGAGATAAGGGCGTGGACCGCTTGGGTGGGTGGCTCTGCATCTAGCCGACCGGCAGATGACATTCTTTGAAACCCGTGCTCGCTTCTCGCACCCGCTGGCAACCCTGAGCCGCGAGATGGCAAAAATACCGAGCCGACGCCGCTGGGGACGTTTGCAACGCTGCTCCCCGTTACGTGCAGGTCAGGTCGGGAAAGGTCGTTGAGTGGTGTGTGTGTATGTGTGTGTGTGTGCTTACGCACGTACGAACACTCAAGCTTGATTCGTGTGTACAGCTTATCCTCCGGGGGGGGGGGGGGAAACTCCATGGTGATGGCGAAACGGCTTAGGGGG
>JAYMFT010197536.1:0-11742 GCA_038088735.1 Panulirus argus
CATACACACATATATACATACATGCACACATATGCACCGTACATATATATATATATATATATATATATATATATATACATATCAACATATACATATATACATACATACACATACAAACATGTACATATTTAGACATGTTGGTATGTGTATATATATGTACTGTGTGCATATATGTATATATGTGTGTATGTGGGGGATGGGTCTTTCTTTGTCTGTTTCCTGTCGCTACCTCGCTGACGCGGGAAACAGCGATCAAGTATAATAAGATATAATATAAATGTATGTATATATATATATATTTACTGTGACCGACATGGCATGCACACATATGTTATATTTTATTTAATACATACTTTTCTCTTGCTTTGTTATTATCATGTTAAAGATTTTTATTGAATTTTTATTTAGAAGAGAAAGGAGAGAGTACCTACTAGCTTACGAGTACCTTTGATGAAATTTTGTCATTATACAGGGCTAGTGTGTGATGATCACCAAATTTCTTACTTGATTAACAAAACTACTTTTCTCTACTGACATTCACATTGCATAATTGTCAGTCTTGGATTCATTTGGAATTTGATTATTTATATAGGCTTCTTTAATATTTTTCTGTGCTTACTCCATGCAGGTTTCTTATTTCACGTGGCAGAAGATTAAATAGTATTTCCAGCTTTCTCGTTAAGTGCACATGTAGTTTTATTTGAGATCATCTTAAATAACCTGTTGTTGCTTTCTTGAGATACTTGTAATCCAAGCACAAATTCCTTGATACTCTCACTGTATTGGTATGTATAGATTATCATGTATCTTTTTCCTCCTGTTTTTAGGCTGTAAAGTTTGAGTTCTTTCAGCCCTTCACGTTAAGTATTATGCTTCATTTCTTGATTTTGATGATGAAGGGTTTCGGAAATCATTGTAACGTAATTTTAATTGTGACCATACAGCACAGAAGTATTCAAGTTTGCTTTTATATATACTGAAAATTTTCATCCTATTTTTATCTCTTATAGTTAAAATCCTCATTTCAGTTCACTCATTACTTGACTTGAGAATGTGATTTAATCAGTGGTCTCCAAATTCTAACTTTTCATTTTATTACCCTAAGGCATTATCACTGTCCTCTACAACTTCTTATATTGGCCCTCTTGTAGGATGTAACTAGAATATTGCATACCTTTTTATATGACATAGTTATTCAGATTTTTCTATATTGAATCTTGTTTGATTCTTCTTTGCTTCTATATATATTATGTTTCTTTTCTCTTCTTTGAAGTTCATAATCGTACATTATCTCATGTCATCTGCAAAACATCCCGCTCAACTTTCTTTTCTATTATTCCCTGTGTCAGATATCATTATTATGAAGAGTACAGAGGCCAGTACTGCTTTCTGAAGAAATATCTTCTTCCTCCTACACATAGTTCCATTAGCTAACAGCATTTTCTGGTTGCTTGAAACTCTTTAAACCTTCTTTGTAGTATGTCTCTCAAGTTTTTTTTTTTTTTTTTTTCCAAAGAATCTTGTAGGTGATTTTGAGAAATGATTTGGCATAATTAAGAAAAACTTTAATTCAGTCACTTTCCTTGCAGTAATGTTTTGCATATGCTTTGGTGATATATGAATTACTGGATTTGTATACTTTTGCTTGTTACATATTCATGACAACCCTCATTTGTGTGGTTATTATTGATTGTCTCATTACATGTTTCATAATCATCCTTTCAAAGATTTTTATTGCACTCAGTCAGACTTTGGTTGTTTCATTACATGTTTCTTAATCTTTCTTTCTAAGATTTTTATTGCATTCAGTCAGACTTACAGGTCTACAGGTTTCAGCAGAAGTTTAGATCTTACCTTGTGTATCAGTATCATGTGTTATTTTATGTACTTCCAGTGCACTTCTTTCATATAGGGTGTCTCATTATTAGTATTATTGGTTGTGCTATTGATCCCTTTATCTTTACTGAAAATATTACTGAAATTACATTCTCTGGTGGCAGTTTCCAGAGAGAAGCTCCAGAAACTAATGATAGGGTTTGGGAAAATGTGTGAAAGTTGTAAGCTGAGAATAAATGTAAACAGAAATAAGGTGCAGCACTGGAGTGAAAGGATTGTTTGTGTGTAAGTTTGAATCAGGAGGACCTTGAGGAAGAGGGATGCTCTGAGTACCTGAGAGTGGACAGAGCAGTGGATGGAACCATGGGGCCTGAGATGAGTCTTTGGATGGATGAGGAGTTAAGGTCCAGGCTGAATTAAGGAACACATGGGAGGGACGGATAACAGAAGACCTGATGGTCCATGACAAGGTTTCATTTGTTCATGATGCTACCTTGTTGAGATGGTAAAGGCTGTTAGCTATGAAATAATTTGTTATGCCAAACATTTTCAATAAACTACTTTATTTTCAAGTTTGAGTTCTCATTTATCATCCCCTAAATGACAGGATTGGTTTGAAAATCCCATCACCTTGTGTGCAGTAAAGAAATAAAGGAAAAAAAGAATGCTTTCCTCTATAGATTGATTGGCATGCACATGTTAAGAAAAGATATACAGAAAAAGTAATGTATAGGTGTCTTTGTGTTGGCTTGGTGAAGTGCTAAGTGTGTGAGAGGTTGGGGTAAGGCTGAAACACCCAACAGCTCAAGATAAGAGGGAAGGACAATGAGGTTTTGTTTCTTTCTGAACACTTTTATTGCTGAGGTTCTGTATACAATATACAGTTCTCTGTGAGAGTGCCATATACAGTTTGGGGTATTTAAAAACCCTGGGTGTGGTAAACAGTGGAGTAGTGAGTTGGAAAGAAGCTACTGGTATATCGGGGAACATTTCCATATCCTTCACCCATATTTTTCCAACTCAGCTGCTCAGTAACCATCAAAATGCAGTGGGGGATGTTGCATCATTTTTATGCTACTCAAGCAATTGAGAAAATTTTTATAGTTGATGCATTTAGATTTACTTATATTTGTATCATCTATAGATATTTTCTTTGCTGCTCGGGCAGAGCAAAAATTATGCACTATCACCCCACTGCATTTTGATGGTTATTTAGCAGATGAGTTGGTAAAATTTTAGATAAATAATGCTATATAGATTTATGAAAGTCATGGAACCCATACAATTGGGAATTATAATGTGACTGCTTAGTGATATGTGTACAAGTTACATTGTTAGGGGAAATGCATTGTATGCCTGGCGCTGTATTTGTTTAAACATAATCGTATATTAATTTCATATGTTTGTAAATAACATGTTATTATTCAGGGACCTATTGATTTACTGAGTAGTTATGTTCTTAAAAATGGTAATATAAATAATTGAGTTGAATTTCTTTTATATATATGTATTAGTAGTAAGACAAATCCAAATATCATGCACTGAAAAACTACAGTATATACATACCAGGAAATATAGAATACTATTATATACTTTCTTTACAGTGAATTATGTCAATGAAAACATCGATATATCTTGACTATTCCCTTTAGGAACTCCCTCAAGATGGTGGCCATGGCAAAAGTCTCCATAACTGGTGAACTCTAGAGCCACTTTTTAGCTTTTAGTGCATCAGCCTTAACAGCCCACTGGTAAAGGGAACTCTAGCACAGTGTTTTCAGAAAACAGCAAACTTTGAATCCTGGTTCAGTCTTCTCTTCACAGGAAATGTATATCGTCAAAGGCATTTTCCTCCAAAGTAATCCATTCTTATCCATATCAAAAACTTGCTGAGGAGTATAACCGCCTTCCTCAATAATGGTCTTGAGGGTTTCTGGGAAATTTTTGGCAGGAGAGACATTAGCAGAAGTAGCCTCACCAGTCATCTTCTTGCGGTAATTGTAGCATTTCCTAAAATTCAAAAACCAACCAAGACTTTCTTGAAATGTCTTTGCTGCTCCTTCTATCATTGCCAAGTCATCTTTTATACTCTAGGCTTTTACTTGTAACACAGTTATGCTTATGGGAACAGTTTCGGTTATTATGTGCTCGACATTCATGCCATTTTCTCCATAATTGAACCTCTGGAATACAAGGTCTTAGACACACTGCTTAATGTTCCATTCTTGGCAGTCTCTTCAATCTTCTCAGCAGTATCACAAACTGTCTTTAAAGTAGATTCACTAAGTCCAAGGGCATATGTAATAAGCTGTTTGTTCACTTCTCTCATAACGTTTGAGCACTTCTGTCTTAACCTCGGTGTTAGTACTTCGTAGGCAGCCAACAACCAGGAAGGTATACTACCAGTACTACCCACCTGGGTATTGGGAGAGTTAGTGAGGGCTGCATGGTGAGCCAGCACTTCACTGGTTGTTGAAGATGCACTCCTCTGACCAAGCTAGCTATCTTTTCTTTCTGCTTCACCCACACATGGACTACTGGCATTCTGTCCACAAACATAGAATCTCTCCTTGTCACACAGGATGCTTGACAATACTTAACTCGCACAACTCATTCTTCATAACTCTAGTTTTTCCTGTGGTGAGCTCTATGTGCTAGCCCTGCCTTTTGGCAGAATGGTTGGAGCAGTGGATAGAAATAGTAGGTTGGAACATTTAGGTAGGAGCATTAGCTAGAAACATTAGATAGAGGTAGTCGGTAGGAACATTAGGTAGGAGCCTCTGCAAACACTGCGCTAGACTTACCCTCTGCCAGTGGCCTATTAAGAGTAAGGCACTAGAGGCAAAGGAGCGACACTAGAGTTCACTAGTTATGGAGACTCTATTGCCATGGCCACCCCCTTGGGGGAATTCTAGACAGGAACAGGCATCAGCGATATAGGTAGTGATGGCCCTATGCTTTTAGTATCAGGAGATCTTAAAAGATGCATTTTTGGCATGATATAGGGGGCAAGGCATATGCAGTATATAGTAAATTGCAGCTCAGAATACAGTAGCATTCTGTGCCTATAGACTGTATCTATACCATGCATATGTGTGCCTCTCACATGGTGCTGGCATTGCCAAAGTACAGTGCTGCATGCCCAGTGATGATTGATCGCATTATTCCACGTAAATAGAAAAAAGAAAATAAATAGACTGAGTGCATTTTTCTCAAAATGGAGTAAATCAGATATGCATAAATCGAAAGTTACTTATACTGATGTGTATATTTTTTTCCAGAAAAAAAGCTCTTTTAAATGGTCTTAAAACATATAGAATTTTTTTTGTTGATAATTTCCACATTGAGGACACTTTGAATTCCTGGGGTAGTCATAGTCAGTGGGTTAAGCTTAATTTTAGTACTAGTATCATGCTTTGCTCTTGTTTCTCACACACAAATGGCATTGCTTGTGAGTAATGTGACTGTGTTCAGAAATATTTTATTATGCACACAAAATGTGAGTGGAAGGAGAGGGTATGGCCAGCATGTGTAGGGCAATCCTTCCTTATTTCTAGACATGAGGGAAAGACATAGATGTCCTGTTTGTTTGCACCACACTCACCTTTGTTTCTCATTCTGTCACAGCATCAGTGGTATATCACATGGATATATATAGAAATGTTACACTACACACACTAAATTATATGCTATGTGCTGTTCGGTAGATGTTACGTTAGAGGCAAAATTTTCTTTAAAGTATTCTAGCTCTTTATTATTATATGTTACCAATGTCTTCCATCACCACAGGATTACATCCATGAAAGTAAGGCTCATTTGTTACATAATTTGTTCCATGTGACATCACAAAGGTAGCAGGGCTGTGGATGGTCTCCTTTCTCCTTGCTACAGCTAAAATTTACTCTGTTTTAAATTTCTTAACATTTCACTTGTTATTCTTGTTCATTTACCTGATCAGCTGTACATATGATAAGTGTTCCTCCTCATCATTTAGGTCATCCAGTAATCTATGTATTTTCTACAGGATCACTGCACATGACCTGAGAGGTCAGTGGATGTACCTCTACAAATGTGATTTTATTGGTACTGAGAAGGGGAGAATTTTCCCCTACATGTACAGTGGCAGAAAACACATCTGTAGCATATCAATGATATAATAAGTCTGCTGGGTATTTGAGTATAAGTAGGAAAAGCAAAAATATCGTATGTTGGCTGCCATCCTCTAAAATGATATCATTGATGTTGGCTGCCAGTTATGGGTTGAAATACAATACTTTCTAATCAGTCTGACTGCATCTTATTGTGTTGAGTGAATTTTCTGGTGAATCAAGTATATTTTTGTCTGTTATATTCTGGAAAAAACGTGCTATATCAGGTGTTGCTAGAGTCTGCTTGCCATTGGTTACACTTGCAAAGGGAGCCACAAGTGATTAGGCTTTATCGTAATCAGTTAACAGAGGAGAGCACAGTTTCATTGTGGTATTTAATGATCCAGAGGAGTCTTTTGTTCCCCACTTCTGCTTGGAGTGCAGCCTTGAAACTACAAGGAGCCTTAGTAGAGGAGTTTTGGGATTATATGATGATAATATGCAAGTCGGGCTTCAAGCCTTGTTGGCAGGGATACATGTAGACACATCACAAGAGCATTGGCTAAAATTATATGTGCAAAACAGATGGGGTAGCACCATTAAAGGAGGAGGGAGATGGAAAGTCATATGTAGATATATGTTTATGAACCATGGGCCTTTAAATAACATCATTTTTAGCAATAGTGACATTTAAGAATTATGTTACAGATTCTTAGAACATCACTAAGACTTCATGATAATGACAGATTTGGAGAAAAATTTGAATTTACAATTTAGAGTATTTTTAACATTGATAATGAAGTATTTTGATATAAGGTTTTTTAGTCTTGATATATTTTTGTTATGATTCCAAAACTAAACAGCGATAGATTTCTACCCCAGAAGCACGTAGAAAATTATTTGAAATCATATTGCATCCACTGATGGTCACCTTTTAAGGAATGCTTGGTTTACATTTAAGTATTCTTGAAATTAGGTGAGAACTACCTGACTTGAAAACATGGAAGGACTTTGTATACCGTGAATCAGTACATCAAAAGACATACATGTGGCATTGGTATCACATACTAGATCAGACAATCTCACTTTGGCCTACCAACTGACTCCAGGAGCTTGTGAAAATGGTGGTATGGGCTATGTAAACACTGAGATGCACTTTTGTTGGAATACAGACCTAAATTTGTTCAGTATTGGTTAAGAGAGATGAATCAGATTAATTTGCTGCTTCATAATGTTAACAGAAAACTGCAAAAAATAACCTCTTTTATTACTAGTATTTTATTTTAAAAGGAAAATTTTACTGGAACAGTATACCATAAGTGTCAGAAAAACAAATGAATGAACCAGGTTTATGTTTGTAACTAGCAGACCTACACGGTTTTCCTCAGGGGAAAATCTTTAATTTTTAAATTGTTGAGAATTGACAGCAAAAGGGATTAAGGATAAAGTTTTGTATATGTGCACATTTGTTGTATGGGGTTTTGTTTTTTTATAATTACAACTGAGCTGGTCCAAAACTATAAGCTAGTCTGTTTGTATGTTGGTCAGTGAAAATCTTAGTTAGTTCTGCATATGCTCAGATATCTCTTTGGGGATCACATTATAGCTTGTATACACCCTAGAGGTGTGAGCTTTCATCCTACACCATTTGAGTTTCCTAAGTCAAAGGAATAAGGAGATGGTTTTGCACATGTGCAGATTTGCACTTAGATATAAGGCCCAAAATGTAGTAGTCCTATTTGGTCTCTGTCTCACCTTTGGTAGCAGTTGGCCTAGTAGTTTGAGTGTGATTGGCATTTCACATGGACATACAGAGACAGATGTGGTGTAATGGTTAACATTGCTGACCATGAGTCAACATGGGCCAACCAGGGTCAGACCCACATGAGTTTGAATCCTGGGCTTGTAAAAGTCAGCCTCTCCTCTCATGGGACTAGTTGATGGATAGGTACCTGCCTTTGGCTGGAATGTGTGTATGTGAGAACATGCTTGCAGAGCAGTGAAAACATATACATGTTTGTGAGATTAAGAGAGAGCACAAGACGAGTGTGACATTATCTCTCCTAAACATGTAATAATAATCACAGGTAATTACTTTTATGCACGAGATATGCCATATAAAGAACCGAATATTCTCATCCTGTTATAATAAATATTTTTTTTTTTTCCACGGAATTAAGGATGTCAGCAGAGGAAAAAATAATTAAAGATTTTATCGGTATCCCAGTGGTGGGAAGGTATGTAGAAAAAGGTAACTGTCTGTGATGGTATAGTATTCCCACTGGTCATATGGATGCAAGGCATGGGCTTTAGATAAAAAGTGTGAAATAGAGTAGATATTTTGGAGATGAATGGTTGAGGACAATATATGGTGGGAGTAGGGTTGATCAAATGAAAAATGATAGGGTTAGAGAAAGATGTGGTAATAAGAAGAATTTATATGAGATAGGTGAAGAGGTTGTGCTGAAATGGTTTGGATATATGAAGAAGGTGCGTGAGAAGAGGATGACTTAAGAGGTCATACATATCAGAAGTGGCGGGAACAATGAGAAGAGGGAAACTGAGGAGATGGAAGGATGGAGTGAAGGATTCTCATGAGTGAGAAAAGGGTCCGATACATGCATGAGATACAGCAGATTGGAGCAATATGGTTTACAGGGTGCAATGTGCTGTCAGTGGGCTAGATCAAGGCATATGAAGAGGCCAGGAAAAACATAGAAAAACCTGTGGGACCTGAGTTGTGGATATGGGGCTTTGGTTTTTGTGCTTTATATATGACTGGTGAAGAATGGGTATGAGCATTTGAGGCCTGGTGCTATCTCCTTAATGCAGAAAACAGCTAATAGTTATAAAAAGAATATTTAATGGGACTTTGGGGAGTGGTTGGATACAATGGCAACTTCCAGATATCTCTTACATAGATTCCTGTGGCTTATTCCCTGCAAGATAATATTCATATTGAGGACTAATTGCTTTGTATTCCCACATTATTACTTTGCATTTACTTGATTAAAATTTCATCGACTATGTACCAGACCAACATTATAGGTATCTAGGTCCCCTTGTAAATTGATGCAGTCTGAGAGCGGTCCTTTTGGCAAGCCATTTCTATAGATCATGAAGAGCAAAATGTACCAGGATCAATCCCTGTGATACACTACTGGTGACCCCAACCCGTGTTGAGAAGGCTTCTTTGACTTGTACATGAGTGTATGTTTATGTGTGTATGTATGCATAATTATATATGTATAATCTTTTAATTAGCACTTAAATTATCCTCTGCAGCAATTTGTTGATGAAGAGGGAGTTGCAGCTTTGGCTGAGGAGCATCGTCGTCGTAAGCATCACGAGGTCAGTCCCTATAGTCATATACTACAGGAACATTTTACATATATTTTATGGTTTGTGGAATGTGGTTATACATTTTTTGTGAGTTTTTATCTTTAGCTCCACATTAAACTTGAGTAACAATTTGCTCTTGTGCTTGATATTAACCCATAACAGCAGCTTTCTTCAGCTGACAATCTTATAGGGAATGGCAGCCATCATCACGTGATAACTTTTTCTTCCCATCTTTGAATATCCAGCAGACTCGTTTTACCATTGATATTCTAAAGAGGTATCTTCCATTGTTTGGTAGGTGCATGAAAAAATAGTGCTCTCCTCAGCATCTCTACAGTCACCATTATTAGTGCATGGTCATGGAAATTCACATGGTGTGTAGATAGTGCTTTGCAGAGAATATGCAGATTATTAGATGACCAAAATGATGAGGAAGAAAATTTATCATCTGCATTAAGTGGTGAGGAAAGTTAAAGAGAAAAACATGTGAAATATGAGGAAATAAGTGACTCAATGAATATAGGAGTGTTACTTAGTAAGGGAGGCCAACACCCACATGCCCACCACCTTTGTTGTTAGCCTTTTGTTTGCTTGGAAGATACTGTATAACAATATCACCAGACTTTCTCTTTATGTAATCAATGGTTTATAGAGGACTCTTGTAACAGAGGAAGTAAAGAGAATGTTCCCCAAGAAAAAACACCACAGTATCCTCCCCACACATGCCAGCCACTCTCTCACCTTTCATTCTTTTTATTGTGTGCAGTGTATTATTTCTAAATAAATTATGAGAAAATTTTTTGTGTTTAGTGTAGTATATGTAAGTATGAAATAAGAGTAGAGTGTGAAACCAAGTTTAAGGGTAAGAAAGAAATGAAACCTCTAATATCTTCCCCATGTATGGCAGACATTCTTCCTGCTTGCATTCAGATTTGATATGGGTAATATAAAATTTCTAGATATATACATGTGATTCACTGCCAATATTAAACCTGTGTATGAAATACGAGTAAAGTGTAAAACCAAGAAAAAGGAACAAAAAACACTATGTCTTTCTTTTTCATTGAGACCTATCAGATTTGTCACCCTGCACTCTTCCCCTCGTTAGGTAGTGTGCTAAGCCAACTGAGATATATTTTTGATGCTCTGTGGTTATATTCTCTTGCATGCCAGTCTAAATTTTTTATTTCACATGCAGTTGGATGCTGCAGCCAATTCTGCAAAGTAGGTGTTAAAAGTTTGATAGAATAATACTAAACAGAATGGTCAGAGTTTTCTCTGGAATGCAGCATATTTCGTGAACCCTGGTATCAAATTTGTAGATGTGATTGATGGTCTTGTGTAGTATAAAGGAAAGTCCTAATATTACTTGTATTGATTATGAGTATAAAGTAAATCAGATAAGAGCTTGCTGTAGAAAAAAGTTTTGCCATTATAGAAAACAGAAAATTTTTTGCCATGCTTCTGCCTTTATATTAAGACATAGGTGATACCAGGCTCCAAATGCCTGAGATTTCACCACAAGTGAAAACTCCATATGCCTGAGATTTCACCACAAGTGAAAACTTACCCATGACAATGCTGTATCAGGGACAAGAAGAGGACCAAATTAAAGATAGAAGGTTGGAGTGAAGAAGATTTTGAATACTTGGGCCTAAACATGTAGGAGGGTGAAAGGCATGCATGGGGTTAAGTGAATTAGAGTGATGTGGTATACAAAGGGGTGATGTGCTGAAGTGAACTGAACCAGTACATTGATATGAAGCAGCTAGGGGAACAGTGGAAAGTTCTATGGGTCCTGGCTGTGGGTAGGGTGCTGTGGCTTTAGTACATCGCACATGAAAGCTAGAGAATGGATGTGAGCAAATGAGGCCTTTCCTCATTGTTCCTGACACTACCCTGCAAATGTTAGAAACATTTATACATGGTACTGGTCTCTGCAAGAGGATACACAAAAAGTGAAAAGTCACCTTTGGTGAGGTTGTATTATTGGGAGTACAGTCCCATCAAAGAACTTATTCCTCCAGTGTAGTGTATACTTCCCTGCTCAGCCTTGGGCTACAGGAGCATTTGAAAGAGGTCCTAGATAACATCAGGACTCTCATAGAAATTCATTGTATGGTAATGATAAGTATATGATTAAATTTTATTTATAAATTCCCCATGAATAGATTTTATTTATAATTACCCCAATTCCAATTTCTGTGAAAGAGTTCTGGTGGTACCCAGGACGTTTCTAAAGTTTTCTGGAGGTCATGGCTGTGCTACTTCCTGTGGAAGGATAATGTAAACTCCTTTGGAGTAAGAAATTCTTGAGAACGTACTCCTAGTGATACAGCCTTTCTGAGGGTGACTTTTAATTCACAGGTTGAATTCAAGAAGGCTGAGCCTGGTAATATATATCTACAGGAAGCCTACCAACTCTGAAAGCTACATTCACTATTTTTCAGTACATGACCCCTCTGTGAAGATGTCT
>JAYMFT010197547.1:0-11742 GCA_038088735.1 Panulirus argus
TATATATATATATATATATATATATATATATATATATATATATATATATATATATATATATATATATATATTACGTCATATAACCTGTGTTTTAGAGGGTTTCGTACTCAATGTTTTTCATATAGAAATACAATATTGATAGTTTCTGGGTACTGGATATTGCGATACGTCTAAGTCAGCGGTGCTTGTAATATATATACTAAGAAATGTAATTTCTTAGTGTAAAGTCAAAGGTTTTTACGTGGTCAGCCGATTCGGGATTTTAAAAGTTGCCTGTTTGTTAGATTTTTGTTGTAGGCGATCGAACAGGACTGGAGGCGTCGGCTATGTTCTTACTCAGCTGACGGTGTTCCGCCGTCAGCCTGTTAGGCCGTCAGTGTCAGCAGCATAATCAAAGAGGCTGCAGCAGCAGCAGGAAACGCCTCGAATATTTATGTTGACGAGAAAACTTGTTGCGGGAGGTAGCTTCATTCATCCGTTTTCTGTTTTCCAAATAATTCTCATGAAAAGTCGAGGTAAAGGAATGTAAAAGTCCTCTTTTTTCTCTTTTCTAGTCAATCACTCTCTTCTGTCTCTTACCCTCTTCCCCCTTTTTATAACCGATTTTCTTTCCTGTTAAAATTATACCCCAAATGCATTCATAAACTGATGACATTGAATTCCTTCGCTTCTTACGCATCCGCTCTGTCTTTTCTGGTCTCGTCTTGTCATAACTGCCTCTTTAGACTAAAATTTGAAGAGGTGTTTCTGAGTGGAGCGCTCGCAACCTCATTAGGTTTTAATGCCTCAGAAACCCCATTTCTTAATATTTCCCCGACCAAAATCCTTCACAGCTATTGCATCTCCTCTGATGACAATAGTTTCACCGCTCAACATAACAAACGTGGTATTACAGTAACAGTATCATCTACGTATGTAGGAAACACCAGGTTACATACATAGCCATGTCCGCCCCTAAAGAGATTGATAATCATGTTCAGATGCCATAAATTCTCCTCTTCTGAATAGTTCCTTCCACCGTTCAAACGATTCATCCGTCAGTGTAATGGAGTGCTGGTATTATATTTGGCAGATTTTGACACACTTTGCTGTGCACCGCTGCGATGTTTCTCTTTCCATTCGTTGTTAGGTATTACTTTGGTTTCTGCTCCGAAGGGCCGGCTGGTTGAGTGTTCCCTTCGTAAGCCACACTGCATAATACTCCGCAGGCTACTGCTTCACACGATTGCTGTGTAGCTGTTGGCAACTCTCTCTCTCTAGTCCTACATCGCTAAGCTAAGAAAACACCAAGGCTAACACAAACCCCAGACTGAATGCCCTCAGAACACTAACAAGATTTGGACAAAAAAAAAAAAGAATCCCTCAACAATCCCAACAAACAATTCATCCACTCCACTTTAAAATATGCCTCACCTGCCTGGTCTTTCACCCTCTCAAAAGTATATAATATAACAAAGCTGTAAACGATAGTGCACTAAGAACAATCACTGGCCCCTAGCAACCGCAGAGACACACACCTTCACGATGAAAGAAAGATCATTCTAATTCAGTTCCACCTTAACATGTTCGGCACCCAATTCTACGCCACAACACTAGACCTCTCCCACCCAAACCACTTTATAACTAACCACCAACTCCCAATTAGAAATTAAAAGCTTACCCCTGACTCACACTTCAGTGACCTCTACTTAGCCCTAACCAATATAGCAATGACAAAACACATGCACACCGAACAAGCACTAAGCAACCGACCTCCCAACTTGGTCTTAAACTCCTACCCACCAGAACACATATCCATCAGAAACCACACTCCCCAGACAATCACGAGTCACCCTTTCCCGTCTACGCTGTGGACATCATCCATCACCACAACACTACAAAACACCTTTTCAACATATCCCAAGGCCCTTCATGCACACATATCACAACACTTTATGATCTGTGGTCCTGACCCGTGTTCCCGGTTGGTGGTATTCGGGTTGGTGGTGTTCGGGTCTGGCATCATGCCTGTCATACGATTTTTATTATGTGGATAGGAAAGGGAACTGTTTACAAATTTTGCCAACGACAAAGTTATCCAGTTTGTATAGACCTTCACTAACATTAATGTTACAGTTGTTTGTGTATCGAACAGTAGAAGATTCAGTGATATTTCTCGCGGTAAAGGAGTTACAGTTAATAACTGAATTAAGCGAGGTTTGATAAGCCCTCCACCGTATTCTATACAGGATCCTTCGCGGAACCCTTCCCATGATCTGTCGGCACCTTAGCGCCTTCGTTCGCCTCCTGGGAATGTGGGCGGTGGTAATGATGTCATAGATTAGTGGGTGCGGTGTTTCATCATTTGTCTTATGATGACAGCCGCGACGGGTTAGTGGTAACAGGTGGGCAGGCGTCACACTGGTGACGCACCACATACACACACACACTCTCACAGGCGCGCCTCCCTGCCTAACACACGCTCCAGCTCCTGCGGTTTTTCTCCTCTCCTTTTGTTGCCTCGCTGCCACAAGATCTTGTATACTGACGCGCCTCAAGATTTGGCTGTTGCCTGACCACCGCAAGATCTTATATATATATATATATACACTCCGTTGCTTCACCATCACAAGATCTTCCTACTGTTGCCTCCACAGCGCAAGATCTTCTGTTTCCACAATACCACAGGGTCCTCTGTTGCCTCAGCATCACAAGATCTTGTTCTTGCCTCGCCACCACAAGATCTCCTCGCCTCACCACCACAAGATCTTCTTGCCACACCGCCACAAGATCTTGCACCCTGTTGCCGCCGAGTTGATAGTCTGTCCGTGCATCGTGAAAACGCAAGGCGGAAACGATTCTCATTATCATTAGTGTAATTAGTGAGGGATCTGTGGTCGTCTCGTCCCGCACTGAGGAAGTGGAAGCTGTTGCCGATTCTCCGAGGTAATGTATACTTGTCTTTACCCCAACAACTGTGCGTGGTTTGCCGTTGCGACACCAGCAGCTGTGTGTGTGTGTGTGTGTGTGATAGTTCGCTGTACACCATCGACAGGTGTGTCATGGTTTACCTTGAGCCATCACATGTGATGGTGTTTACTGTACACCTGCAACTGTGTGGTTGTTTATTGTATGCCATCAACTTTTTTTTTGTTTACTGTGCACCATAAACTGTGTGTGTGGTTCACTGTACGCCAGCAGCTGTGTTTGATTTACTGTTCACCAGCAATTGTGTTTGGTCGTTTACTGTACCCAGCAACTGTGTGTGGTTCTTTACTGTACACTATCAGCTCTGTGTCGTTGTTTGCTTTACACCAGGAACTGTGTGTGGTTGTTTACTGTACACCAGCAGCTATGTGTGATTGTTTACACCAGCAACTATGTGTGATTGTTTACTGTGCACTAGCGACTGTGTTGTTGTTTACTGTACACCAGCAACTGTGTGTGTGGTTGTTTACTGTACACCAGCGACTGTGTGTGCTTATCTACTGTAAATCAGGACGTGCGTGTTGCTCTTCGCTGTACGCCAAGGACAGAATGTGGTCATTTATACCTACCACTGTATATGGTTATTTATGGTACACCTCCCACTGTGTATGGTTTATTTATGGCGCACCTACCACTGCATACGGATATTGATGGCGTACCAAACAGTGTGTGTGGTTGTTTATGGTACACCAACGACGTCGTGAGGTTATGTAATTACTATACACCAACGTCTCTTTGGCTTGAGTGCTTGGTTGATTTTTGCTAGTCTCGCAAACTACTAGATTTTTTACTCGCTCGTCATTTTTGTTTGTGGGGAGGACAGATGGGGAGGGAATTTGGGGTTTATGATAGGGAGGATATGGGGCGTGCTGATGGGGAGGAGGTGGAGGGTGATTGTTTGGAGGGTGTGAGGTGGGTGTTGGGGTGTTGGGGAGGAGGATGTTGGGATGGTGGTAGTGAGGATGCAGGGGGGATGTTTTGGAGGGTGTGGGGTGGATGTTGGGGAGGTGATGTTGGGAAGGGTATTGGCTTCTTGGTGGGGAGAGTGTGGGGGTGAGGATGAGGGTGGGAATGGTGCACGTTTGGGTGTAGTAGATTTATTTTTTCTTCCTCTGACCTGACCCTTAAGTGCTCTGGGGAGATCCAGGGGACAGTAGTGGACTAATACGAGGCTTGAGCTGAAAAGGTTGCTAGTTCAGGATACGGCAGTACTAGGGCAGGTAGCGTGGCAGAGCTGGGCCAGACGCATTGGCATTATTAGGGCATTGCCAGGAGAGGCAGTTTGGCGGTACTGGGGCAGTACTAGGGCAGGCAGCATGACAGTACTAGGGCAGTCAGCATGGCAGTGCTGGGGCAGTATTATGGCAGGCAGCATGACAGTATTGGGGCAGTACTAGGACAGGCAATATGATAGTACTGGGGAAGTATTAGGACAGGTAGCATGGCAATACTGGGACAGTACTAGGGCAGGCAGCATGGCAGTATTAGGGCAGGCAGCATGACAGTACTAGGGTAGTAGTAGGGCAGGCAGCATGGCAGTACTGGGGTAGTACTAGGGCAGGCAGCATGGCAGTACTATGGTAGCAGTAGGGGAGGCAGCATGGTAACACCCTGCTACTGGAAGCAGTGTAGCCTTAGAGGTCACTCTGGTGGCGAGAAACGAATATCGTATCCAGCTATCCTTATTAACTTAACTACGTAAGATTCACGTATGTCACAAAATTTTTTACGTCATAAAAAGACTGTGAATCAAGATTTTTTCTCTCATTTGCTGAGGCTGATCTGGTAGCTCACACATATCGTCTACCAGTAACCAAAACTTGGGAAATCCATCGTTTAACGTAAAGAAAAGCACGAAGGGAAAAGAAATCATCGTTTAACGAGAAGTAAAAGCACGAGGGGAAAGCCACCGTTTAACGTGGAGTAAAAACACTAAGGGTTAACAATTAGCCAGCAGAAGGAGGGCTCTCTTGCACGGTGAAGTGCTACGCTGATGATAGTAGAGGAGGTCCCATCCTTCTTCTCATTCATACCCCCGTGATGCGAGGCTGACTAACTCCGCCTCCCTCACACATCACCGCCAGACGGCTCCAGCCCCCGACTCTCGCCACTGTATTACCTTTGTTCTTCAGCATCGTCCCACCTCAGTGAGGTTCCTCCTCCTTTCAGAGGGGTGTTATGTGGGCACCTTTGTAACGCTGCACTCCAGCAGGCGGGGGCTTGGAGATCGCTATGTCCATGAGCGTGTTCCCTCGCCGATGGAGTGCCCTTGGCTCCCTAACACCCACCTGATTGCTGCCTGCTTGACCTTGGCGCCCGGCCTCTCCCGTTGCCCTACGGGGGGTGACCCAGTTGTGGCGCAGGAGGGAGGTGTGTGGCAGTGTGGAGGAGGCGTTGCATTGGGGTGTGTGTGTATCTAGGGGAGGCGTGGCTGGCTGCGGCATTATTTAGATTCGTCAGGGAGGCGGGGCGCTGGAGTGGCAGTGAAGTGTGTACGTTTTTAATTAAGGCGCAGTACTGTCCGGATGTGGCAGGAGGCTTTGTGTGTGGTGTGGAGATTTAGCGGGGAGGAGGAGGAGGAGGAGGAGTCCCCTATAGTTGTAGCAAAGGGCAAGGCTGATGCTTAGGAGGGAGGTATGACACCCAGGATAGGCGACGCTGGGAAAGGGATGCGCTGTAAAGCTGTCACGATGAAGACGTAACACAGACAAAAGTCTTAAACATTTGTCGTCCCTTGAGACAGTCAACTTTTTGGTACCATCAGGGTATTAATTAATCCCTCCATACTTGTTCTGAAATTCCACATCCTCTGCTCTATATCAGATCACTGGGACCAGCCCTCAGGAATGCTTGCTTCACTTCCAGGAACCCGGTGCTCCCGGCAACGGAGTGCATAGCTTCTAGGATACGACGTTGAGTGGTGAGGGGGGGGGGGACATGCGTAGGACCATTTGTGTTAGGAACGCATGCAAACAGTGTTATTGTGTGTGTGTGTTTGACCTTGGGCATGCGAAGGCTGATGAAATCCTGACCGTCACGCTGCATGGTCAAGGTCACGCTGTAAACACAAGGTTTATCGAGAAAAATAATGCGATTTGATTTAGAAATGTCCGTTTTCCATTGCATCTCGGTTTCCGAACTTTGACGATATGAGGCTAATAATTGGCGTGGTTTAGGCCACGCAAGTCTGCTGCTGGCAACAGTCAGACAGTGATTGCCAGATGTAATAAATTTAGTAGATTAAACTCACGTGGCGTAACACTGTTAACTCACACAACAGCCGGGATACATATCATGACATATGTCTGTGATAACGTGTTTGTAACGTAAAGAAAAAAAAAAAAGATGTTCGAGCCTGTGTTTAAGTAATTACTATCTGTTTCAGTCATGACTTGGACAGGTATACGTCAAGGTCACCTTGTAGGTAGTAGGTTGGAGACAGCAGTCGGCCAGGGAAGTGCAGACCTCCACCCTGACGCCGGGGTGTTGAGGTTGTGCCCAGAGCCGTCTCAAACCCTCCATGGCAAGGGGCTGCTCGCCTTACTTCCTGTCGTCTCGAAAATCACCCCCTGGGCCGATCTTAATAGGTATCTCTGCCCCGCGTGGATTCTGCGGTTATTCCTCAGATTTCTTACCAGTTGTCTCCACACTTGTTTTCCACGTTTCCCCACTTCATTTTGAATACTTTTTTAAGTGAGATGTGATCGAGAACTTCAAACTGGTTCCCCCATTGGCCGGCGGCGTAGGATGGAAAAAAAAAAAAATCTGGCCTTCTGGACCTAACCTTCAGTTCTCCCTTTTTCATCTTTCTTTCTCTTGATTTCCTTTTCTTGATGTGGATGTTTTTGAATATATGTTATGGATAAGGACAACCCGAACATGGCCTGGCTTTGTGAAGCACAGGTACTGCCGGCTTCTGCCTGACTCTGCTGCCAGTGGGAGGGAGGCCTCAGGCCTAAGTATTACATGCACTTCCCATGCCTTGAACGACCCTTGCCCTTTCCATACTTTTTATTCAGATAATTGTATCATTTTCGTTTTTTATTTTTTGTATCGATTTTTTTTTTTTTCTGAAGACCGCATGACAAGTTTTCTCCCATCTGTTGGTGTTGGTGGCGCAGTACTGGAGGCAGAGGTCCTGGCTGTGGGTGTGGGGCGTCCCCACCTCGCCTGACCACCACCTGTGCCTACGAACGTCAAGGCCCTACGTTCTTCTCGTTTCGTGTTGATGGTCTCGGTTGATCGGGAGTAAGGCGAAGGCAAGAACGGCTGTCGACTGTAGGTGAGGATATGCTTTGTCTGTCTTGAGATGCAGGCACAGTTTAGAAGGGAGAATAGACTGCGTTAGACAGACAGCCAAAGAATAGACGGTTTCAGAGAAGACTTAATATGTAATGTAGGAATAGAGAGCGTTGGGGGAGATAGCTATAGTGTGTAAGCAACAATAGTACAACGTCAGGAAGATTGGATATAGAGTGCATGAGAATGGCTGGGGTTATGGGTTTGGGTGGGTGTTAGACACCGGACATACAACCCCCACAACGGAGATTAGCCTGAAGGTATACTGATACGAAACGACCTTTGCGATCCTTCGGCGCTACCGCTCTCAGAACGAACATGGACGCCGAAACAGATCTCTACAGCGGTAGAAGCTAAAATCTGTTGTGGGGGAAGACAAGGACGGGGTCAGAGACGAACTCACAAGATTCAGTGAGTTATAAGCTCTCTAAGATGGCGAGAAAAAGGATGCAAAGAAGGCTAAAAAATGTTGAGGACATGCGCTTATGACGCTGAGCGGTGAGGAGGCTTGCCTGAAGGAAAGGCTGGCTAGTATGCTAGAGACTCAGTACATCATTAGTGAAAGATGCAAGAGAAAGAGAGGAAGAAGAACATGAGATCTGATCTGAACCTGAAAAGTGGTTCTTATTGGTTCATCGGTCCAGCCTGGAGTGGGATTACCCTATGTGGAGAGGCTGTAATGCGAAAGAAAGGCCGCACAACGCGGAGTATCTGGGTGAAGAGCCGCAACGCGACGTGTTGCTGGTGGCCGCTGGGGAAGGGGGAAGGCGCAGGTGATGCTCGTGTTCAGATAAAACTTAAGTAAAGTAAACACCAAGGAGGCGGGGATACCTGGCACACATGCTCTGGGAGGATTTTAAAGCACATAAGAAGCAATGTGTGTAAAGAGCATTGTCGGTATGCGAGTGGACTGGAGAGTGACACACGTTTAATATGGAGACCACGTTGAGCCCTAGGATTGTTGTCTGGTTTTGTTTGCTATAAATTGCCGGTGATACAGACACAAATCAACCGCTGATTTCCTTCACTGTCCAGGTGATTATTGTGGCACGAATTATTATTAATTTTATCCTTATAACAAACTCAGGAGCCCTTCTAAAGGGGCACCTGTAGCAGGAGGCTGCGCCCGACGCAGGAGCAGAAAAATAATGGACTTCTTTTGGAGCGACGGGCTCCTCACAGAGACTACACTCCTTATTGTGTGCTTACGATGCTACAGCCTCACTGAAGGTCACGTCTCATCCCCAGTGTTACCACTTGCTGGCGGAGTCAGGGAACACCGGCATGAGATATAACAGTAAAGACTCGCATCAGGCAGTGAAGGCTGAGGGTGGAGCAGCAAGAGTAACGTGCTGGATTAAGGCTTGCAACGAGTGCAGAGAGAAAATAAAAGTGGTGGTGTTGTATTCAGAGATTTATTTTCTTTAAGTTATATTCGTCAGAGGGCTCTATAACCCTGGGTAGAGATAACCTGGGTGTGAAGATATCTGGGTGTGAAGGAGGAAGTTTAAATAATTCAAGATACAGTTATTCCGCATTACAAGTGGAAAATATTGGAATACTTTAAGAGGAAGAGGCCGCGAGTGAACATATACCTGTACGTGTGTGTGTGTGGTATACAGGTTCCTCTCCTGGTGCAACGTTCTCCCTCCTCTACTGACGGCTGGTGTGCTGTCTGTTGGCTTGACACGCTTGCTCATGGCTGGTCCAGTGTCCAGCTCCCCATTCGGAACTGCTCACAACTGGACATGATCCAAGCCATCTTGGCGGCTTTGCCTGACTCTTAAACACTGTTTAGATACTGTGACTAGAACACACACACACACACACACACACACACTTTAGCGTTACTGACCATGACGAAGCACGGGCCCACCCTGGGTCGGACTCCCATGGGTACGAATTCTGGGCGCGGCAAACGGCCCACACCCAACCCAAGGTGTTCATTCTCCCTTCGGGGGCTGGTAGATAAATGGGTACCTGGAGTACAGTGGGTTAGGTTGTAAGCGAATATAAACAAAGGAATATAGATCTGACACAAACAGACGTACAGGTCAAACTCTTCCCCCGTAACACGAAAAGAATAATCATACATAGAGACACAGAGCAGGAGGATGGCTGGAGCGGAGGTCGCAGGCAGCTGAGTTTTATTTCTGGACTTATCGCCAGTTGATCTGGGGCTCAACCCTAATTGTGTGCGTGTGGTGGAGACGGGGTGACGGGCCCCTCATCCGTGGGGTCCGGTGAATAGTAATTAAGCAATGGCATGTGTGTATTTGTACGTTAGTGTTCCATTTGTGGCGTGTTTGATACCGTCCTCAACAGAAGATGGAGAGAGGACATGGATTTACAGGGTGAAGTCTAGGTAGAATAAAATGCTTAAGTGGAGCGGAAGGTATTCAGATCGGAGGGAGCAGAGAATTTATGTCAATGTCTCCTTTTAGAGGGAGGTGAGGTTAACAACTGGGGTCCCTCAGGGCTCAGCACTGGGACCACTCCCAAGTGTGGCATGTGTACATGACTTACTGCAAGACATCACATCACACTAGATCATGTTTGTTGGTGATCCAAAAAGTATGAACACAGAGCAAAGGAACAAAAGAATGCATCAGGTAGCAAGAGACATAAATCGAATAAAGGACGGTCAAGCAAACGGCCAAAGAAGTTTGAATGTGATAAATGTCAAGTACTTAAATAGATGGGAAAGGGCGATAACATAGCATGCAGGCTGCGACTACCCATATGGATGCAACTTACTAGGAACTAACCTTTGCAAAGGATGTTAGAAATGATGTTGTGACGAATCCACGACTGGGAAATCATGTCAGAAGGGTTCGAACAGAAGAGATACTATGTTCCTGTTCATGTCAACATTACCTTAAAAGTAAATAAACAGCGAGATGTTTGAGAAGATACATACGGCGGAATGGATATATGCATTATGGTGACGTCCTCTCACTTATAAGCGTGTAAACGCTAGGCAAGGTGACTGAACTAATGAAAGCGAGTTACGAGGACGAGATGGGAAGTATTACATCTGTTGAGAGCCTCGGCGATGCTATCTATCAAAGACCAGTTCTCAGAAATCCAAGTGGTATGTTGCCACCAGACGACCTAACGGGAAACTGGTTGAAATAAGTGTCAGGAGGCAAGCGACGGAGCATCTCATCAGGACAAGAGTACTGGACATGTAGAACAAGCTAATGACAGATGAGGTGATCGCGGATAACACTGGAAAACTCAGAAGCTGGCATTCAGAAATGTTTGGTTCATCAATGGGTAATCACATACACACACCTATGAGAGAGAGAGAGAGAGAGAGAGAGAGAGGGGTGTTATTGGACTCTGCTTGCATAAACTTACACGACGAGTGAAATGTCACCTTTGGCGAGACTATACCCTCAGGGGTACAGTGTCATCAAAGAACGTTTCGCCCTGGAGTCCATATTTTCCTTCTGTTGGGAGTAGAACAGTCCTGGCTACATATTCGCCATTTCTCGCGTTAGCGAGGTAGCGTTAAGAACAGAGGACTGAGCCTTAGAAGGAATATTTTCACCTGGCCCCCTCCTCTGCTCCTATTTTTGGAAAAGTAAAAACAGGAGGGGAGGATTTCCAGCCCCCCGCTCCTCCCCTTTTAGTCGCCTTTTACGACACGCAGGGAATACGTGGGAAGTATTATTTCTGCCCTATCCCCTGGAAGTCGATCTGGCAGCGAATGGAAGCACAGAAGCTGAAGTTAGCCATGGGATGGGTGAGGGGACAAAGGTCCTGGGAGCACTAAGGAATGTGTGGAAAGAGAGGTCACTGTCATTAAGGGTAGAGATGGATACGTTTAAGGGTTTAGTAGCTCCGTCGGAGGTGCATGGATGCGAGAAGTGGGTCTTAGGCAAAAAGAAGAAGTTGGATGTGTGGGAAATGAAGTGTCTGAAGACATTATGTGGTGTAGGAAGGATTAAGCGAATAAGATATGATAGGATGAGAGAGCGGTGCGGTCTTAAGTCGAGTATGTATGAACAAGCTAAAGGTGTGCTGAAATGGATTGCGCATACGGAGAGGACGAGTGAGGAAAGGCTGACTATGCGGCCATAATGTCACAAGCGGAGGGAACAAGGGAAAAGGGAAAATTCAGGAGGAAATAGAAGGATGCAGTGAAATATGCTTTAAGATTTCGGGGATGAACATGCAAGAGGGTGTGAAGCATGCAAGGGATAAAGTAAATTACAGAGATGTTGTATACAAGGGACGATGTGCTGCTTGTGGGCTGAACTAGGGCATAGGAAGCGGTCCGGGTAAACCACGGAAAGGTCAGTGGGGCCTGGATGTGGATAGGGGGCACTGGTTCCAGTGCATTATACATGAGAGCCAGAGAGTGGACGTGAACGAGTGAGGCCTTTTTTTGTGTGTGTTACTGGCGCTACTCTGCAAACGCGGGAAACGGCAAAGTAGTAAATATATATATATATATATACATATATA
>JAYMFT010197558.1:0-25622 GCA_038088735.1 Panulirus argus
CTCTCTCTCTCTCTCTCTCTCTCTCTCTCTCTCTCTCTCTCTCTCTCTCTCTCTCTCTCTCTCTCTCTCTCGTAACCAAAACTAAACACAGTATTCAAGGTGGCAACAAGTCTCTGACTTGTTAAGAATGAAGCTAGTTTCCTTAGACATAAAATTTGATAGCCCAGTGAAACAAAGGATTATTTTTCTACCCTTTTACTTCTGTGTGCTGTCTGCTTGTCTCTGGATCACCAGAGGTACAATGAAGTATTTTTCCTCTTCTACCTTTAGTTGCTTGACAGAATTCATACTCTAGGTTCCCTTCACATTTTTACTGCTGATATGTAAACTTTGCATGTGGCACTTTAAAATTCACAAGCCACTTGTGAGCCCAGTACATCAGTTTGCCCACTGCCAATATGTAAAACTTTGCATTTTATGGATACAAAATTCATTTGCCATCTAAGCCCAGTCCATCAGTTTATGTATGTAAGTTTGAAGCTGTTGAAGCTGCAGACATTCATTGACTGTTATGGGTATATTTCCCAGCTTTGTGTCATCTTTGAAATTCAATTTGTATATTTATTTACAAGCCAGTAAAAGCTGAGAAAAAACGAAAATTTGCTTGTGGTTTCTAGTAAAGGATAATTTTTTATATTGAGGTATGCATTCCCTTGGATGGTGCCATTCACTGTTAGTTCAACTGAATCTAAGTGTTGCATATGTATTGGTCTGTTCAGATGTCCATAGATATATAGATACTGAATTTCAGCCAAAGAAGATCTGTCTCACTTAGGCTTTTCATATTCTGGTATATTTTTTAGCCATTTTAACTCTTTATATTTGGAATTTGACAATGCTTAGTGCCAACTAGTGGAATGTATTTCCTAAATAATGAGGAACTTTATTTAGTATGAGACTCCACACCATGTTTAGCATTCAGACAGGCAAATTATCTTTTTGTTTTTATTAAGTTTTATATTGCTTTATTATTGTTATCCAACCCCATATTCTCCCTCTCTCCCAAGACCCAACCAATAATGAGTTAAATCAGTGCCTGCTTTATGTGGGATCACTACATGTGATTTCGCTATATTATGAGAGGAGCTTGCTTCTTTCAATCCCTTTTTTATGTGCTCAAAATTTGCTATGTGGGAGTGTGCAATAGAAAGTGCACCAAATCTTCATAAAGGGTTGGTGTGTGGAGTGAGCATGGATCCTAGGAGAAGTGCGTCAACTTCCTGCCAGCAGGTCAGTCTCACAGATACCACTGTTATGTGCGGATCTTTGTTACTTGTGCAGTTTGGGTATACCTGCAAATCTGATTTTCATGCAGCCTGCTGGTTTGTGTTTGTTAGATTGGCATCCAAACATCTTGCAACATCTTGTATCCCAGAACTAGCAGTTTATGAAAGAAAACCTCTTTGACCTCATTAGAAGCTACAAATCTTACAACACACCGATGCAGGTGAGGGAGCATCAGCATTTGGGCATGCTTACAACTTTCGTGTATTTACAATCCTCAGCACAAAGAATAATGGAGAGAAAAATCAGAGTGCTGTGCTCCACTCCACTCTACTCTCTGCCAAGGGAACCACAAGGGTTAGAAATTCACTTATGGAAAAGATGGAGAAAATGTTCTCATTATACACAGGCCATGTTAAGAAAAGAAACATTAATCTTCAGCTGAGGTATAACGCTCTCAAGGCTTATGGGTGTTTATGTAAAAAGATAATGTAGCTGAGCTATTGCCACTTCAAGCAAGTAAAGGATGGCTAGATAAGATTATTTGATGTTAGAAGCTACACAGTGTGAAGGTAATGGGAGAATCTGTTAGCAGTGACCATGAAGCTGCTGCACACATCCCATTTTTCTCTGTGTTTATTGGTTTCCTATATGCAATATCTCTCTATACTGGGTTTTGGTAGAACATAACCCACACATAAAGCAAGGGATGGGTGCATTTAGCCTCCTGGATGCTGTTTAGGGTCTTTAGGGTTTTCACCCCCTACAGCCAAGGCTGGGCCCAAGCAGCTGGATTGGGTTGTTGTTCAGCTAAGTTATTGGAAGTGTTAGCCTTCAGGCCCACATATTTCCCAATGCCTAGCTGAGCAGTTACATTTGTAGATACTTGTCCAATGCAATCTTGAACTTCTTTACCCTGCATCCCATGCTGTTTCATATGGTACTGGGCAGTGTTGAAGAGTCTTGGACCCCAGGTGTTTAAGGCGTTCTTTTCATGCATGTGGCACTTTTGGATTGCAGAGGTAGAATTTTACAAGGTCTTCCATGCCTTTTGTGCATGGCAGGATGGTGTTGTTTCCGAATGTAAGGTAGGAATTGTATCTTCTAAGATATTCTTGGTATAGATGATGACATACCTCTCCCATCTGCATTCTAGGGATTATAGCCTCAGTGTTTTTAGTTGTTCCCAGCAATTTAGTTCCTTTACCATGTTACCACCACATGCAAAAGTTGGTAGGTGGGCAGATTAGAAAGGGTATTCAGTGGTGGGATGAAGCAGTAAAGTAGCCTGTGAAAGGAGAAAGAGTCATTGAGCAGTACTTACATGGAAGGAGTGCAGATCATTGGGAGATATATAAGAGAAAGCAGCAGGGGGTTAAGAAGAAGGTGCAGGGGTTGAAAAAGAGGGCAAATGAGAGTAGGAGTATGTGAGTATCAGTAAACTTTAGGGAAAATAAGATGTTTTGGAAGGTGAATAATGTGCCAATGACAAGAGAACTGATGGGAATATTGGTGAAAGGGGCAAAAGGGGAAGTGTTAACAGGTAGTGATGAAGTGAGAATGAGATGGAGTAAGTGTTTTGAAGGATTGTCAAATGTGTTTGAGGACAGAGTGGCAGATGTACGGTGTTTTGATTGTGGTGGTATGCCAAGTGAGAGAGTCAAGAAGAGTGGTTTGGTCAAGAGAGAAGAGGTGCTGAAAGCTTTGCGTAAGATGAAATGCAGCAAGGTGGCTGGAGTGGATGGTATTGCTGTTGAGTTTATTTAGAAAGGGTTTGACTTTGTTGTTGATTGGTATGTTAGGATTTTCACTGTATGTATGAATCATAGGATTGCCTGAGGATTGGCAGAATGGATGTGTAGTGCCATTTTGTAAAGGGTGAAGGCATGTACACTGGAGAGGAGCAGTGTGGTTTCAGAAATGATAGGGGATGTGTGGATCAGGTGTCTGTTTAAAGAATATTTGTAAAGAATACTTTCAAAAACAGGAGAATTTGTATGCGGCATTTATGGATCTGGAGTAGACTTATGTTAGGGTTGGTAAAGATCCATTGTGGAAGGTCTTAAGAATCTACGGTGGGGGAGAAAAAATTGCTAGAAGCAGTGAGATGTATTCATCAAGGATGTAAGGCTTGTGTGTGAGTAGGAAAAGAGGAGAGTGAAAGGTTCCAAGGGAAGGTTAGTCTTCGGCAGGGGTGTGTGATGTCACCATGGTTGTTCATTTTGTTTATGGGGTGGTAAGGGAAATGCATTTGAGAGTCTTAGAGAGAGGGGCAAGTATGCAGTCTGTAGGGGATGAGAGTGCCTTGGAAATGAGCCATTTGTTTGCTGATGATACAGCACTGATGGCAAATCCAGTTGAGAAACTGCATAAGTTATTGACTGCGTTTGGAAGAGTGTGCAAAAGGAAAAAGTTGAACATAAATGTGAATAGAAGCAAGGTTGTTATGTTCAGAAGGGTTGAGGGACAGGTTAGCTGGGTTGTGAATCTGAATGGAGAAAATAAGGAGAAAGTGAATTTTTTTTGGATATCTGCATGTGGACATGGCAGTGAATGGAACCATGGAATGGAATTGAGTCAGGTTTGGGGAAGTGGTGTAAGTGCTGGGAGCTTTGAAGAATGTGTGGAAAGAGAGAACATTATCTGGAAATGCAATATGAGTGTTTAAAGGAATAGTAGTCCCATCATTATTATATGGATGAAAGGCATGGACTATAGATAAGTCTCTGCAGAGAAGGTGGATGTGTTGGAAATGATACATTTGAGGACAATATGTGGTGGGAGATGGTTTAATCAAATAAGTAATGAAAGGGTGAGAAAGATGTGTGTTAATAAAAAAGAATGTAGTTGAAAGAAAGGAAGAAGGTGTGCTGAAATGGTTTGGACATGAGAAAATGAGTGAGGGAAGGTTGACAAAGATTATATATGTGTTAGAAGTGTAGGGAGCAAGGAGAACAGGAGACCAAATTGGAGATGGAAGGATGGAATGGAGTGAAAATGATTTTGAGCAATTAGGGCCTGAACATTCAAGAGGGTGAAAGGCATGCAGGGGATAGGGTGAATTGGAGTGATGTGGTATAGTAGGGTCAGTTTGCTACAAATGAATTGAACCAAGGGCATGTGTAGCATCTAGGGTAAACCATGGAATGGTCTGTGGGGCCTGGATGTGGATAGGGAGCTGAGGTTTCAATGCATTACACATGACAGAATGGATGTGAGAGGATGTGGCCTCTCTTCATCTGTTCTTGGCACTTCCTCGCTAACGTGGGAAACTGTGATCATGTGTAGATATAAGGGCATCAGACATTATTACTTGCCCTTTGACATCTCCAAATGGTTATTTAAGCAACCTGAGCAACACCTCTAGATGGGTATTTTCACACCTCCATTTCTGTTGTTGATCAGTTTTTCACAGAGTTTGGATACTGAGGACATATATGATATAGGTTAGGGTGGTAGGAGTTGAGATAGTTGGGTGATTTAGAGAGTTCTGAGGTGTGTATTATGTTTGCAAATTTTCAGATGTTAGGGATTTTGTTGTGTAGCCAGTAGTAGTTGAAGGTATCTGTAAGTGCTTAGATTGCTGTTTGAGGTGCACACACACACACACACACACAGAGTGTTAATGATTGTTATGCATGCATGGGCTACCTAAGTTCAAACCCAGAAAGGTTCAAATCTTGGTTTCAGCGGCTGGTCCTCAGTCCACCCAGCAGTTCATCTTCCCTCTGGGGCTGGTCAAATAAATGGGTGCCTTGCATAGACTAGGATGTGTGTGGGTGCATACATACATAGGAGTCAAGGCATTTTTCATAAATACAAAGTTAACATGATGCAGCACGAATGTAAAACTGTTACCACATAACAAATAGTAATCACAAGTAATAAACAGTTAGTAATCACCCACTTCCATGGGGAGATGGCTAGCATAACTGACTGTCATGCATGCATGGGATAAAACCCTTGTTGGTTTGAATCCTGGTTATGGCAACCAGTCCACAATCTACCCAGCTGTTCATCTTCCCCTAGGAACTGGTTCATAGAATGGCTAACTGGCATAGCTTAGGGTATGTGTGTGTGTGTGTGTGTGTGTGTGTGTGTTTGTGTATATGTACATGAGCATGATTCCATATTGCTTCGAAGGAAGGTTTGGTAATTAAGCAGTTCATTTGTACTGAATGCTAAAGGTGTTCATGAATGTGTGTTCTGAGGTGTCACTTGCCAATATTCAAAGCATCACAGTTATTGCATTTGTACAGGTAGATAGTTGACAGGTGCAACGCTGTAGGAATAACATGCATGAACTTGAAAAATGACTGAATTGAGGGTAAAATGCATGTAGTAATATCAGATTCTTATGAAGTGTATAATTGCCCTTCCCTGTGAACAAGATTGGGCAGTATATTAAATAGGAGTAAAGACATGGCACATACACTCACTCACACACATACACCTTTTTTTTTTTTTTTTTTTTTTTAGCAAGGTAGTGTCAAGAACACATGACTGAGCCTTAAAAGGGAAAATCCTCACCTGGGCCCCTTCTCTGTTCCTTCTCTGTTCTTTTGGAAAAATAAAATGGAGTTGGTGGGGGGGGATTTCCAGCCCCCTCTTGCACTCCTTTTAGTCACCTACTACAACAAGCAGGTAATATATAGGCAGTATTTTTTTCTCCCCTATCCCCAGGGATAACATAGATAGATAGATAGCTACAGTATCCCTAGGGATAGGGGAGAAAAAATTATGTCCATGTATCTCATGTGTGTAGTCAAAGGCAACTAAAATGGGTGGAAGTGGGGGGGAATGTCAATCCTCTGAGGAAGGAACAAGAAGTGGCCAGTGGAGGATTTTTCCTTTGTCTCGGTAGTCTTTTCTTGAAGGTACCTAACTTGTGTGGAAAACAGCGAATATGTATGAAAGAAGAAAATATATATATGTAAGAATTGCATATTATAGATTGATTTTGTTGTCATTTGGTGTTAGTTCTTCTGAATTTGCATTTTATGTATGTGATTGAAAGTTAACATTCATCTTAGTCTACAGGCTGCTGGGGATCGTGAGACATGCAGACGATCAAGTGTGTGGTCGTAGGAGATGGAGCAGTGGGTAAGACCTGCCTGCTCATCTCTTACACAACAAACAAATTTCCCTCAGAATATGTCCCCACAGTAAGTGATTTTTTCAGAGTTGTAAGTGAATACAGAAAATATTAAAAGTAGTTTTCTTATTAATTAGAGATAATCAAATTTGTTTGATTACTTAATCTTTTGTAGAATTACATGAAATACCATCTTGAAACTCTTGGAACTTTAATGTCAAATTGGGTGCTGTGATTGTTTTGTTTAGACTTGAAACTTATTTTCATTTCAGGTATTTGATAACTATGCAGTTACAGTAATGATTGGTGGGGAACCATACACATTAGGCCTTTTTGATACTGCTGGTAAGTAATTTGACGTATGTTACACTGTATCCTGCTAATTTGCTTGCATAAAGAAGTGTCACGCTCACATTGAATGTTATTCATATTAGCCTAAAGGAAATCATTAAGAGAATGAATTTTTTATGCATATGGAGATAGCTGTTAAATAAAGATGAATTAGTTAAATGCTTGCAAGATATATAGGGACAGCTGAATTGAGCCAGTTTTCATATGAAGACTGGATAATTTCATGACATGATTTATAACCAGAATACTTTCATCAGACTTGGAAGGCAGAAGCATGAAAATATTTATGTTTGCATTAGCATGGGTAGTGAACAAGTAAAGAGGCAGTAGTGAAAGGTTTGAGAGGTATTTAAGTACCCAAGGAAAGCAATGAGATTTTTTCTTATCTCCCTCTTAACCAGGAGTATAGCAAGTTATTCTGGAGTATGAAAATAATATAGATTGCCTGAATGCCAACAGTTGGATGGAGGTCTTGTACAGTTATTTACAATCAGCATCCATTTTACACTTAGGCAGTACTGGGAATATAGCTTTAAATGAATTGTGAATTTTTAAAGATTGAACATGAGATTTAGTCACTTTGACTAGATAATTACAACTAAGGCCATTTTCTTGTGTAAATAAATGCATCGTAGCTCTTTACAACTTTGCACTTATTGTAACAACCACACTGGCTGACTTTTAAAAGTGCCAAGTGTAAAACTACAAAAGCTGTGACCTGCTCAGAATGGGAAAACCTCTGAAAATTATGTCATGCTCAGAATGGGTTGATTGTCCCTGAGCATGGGAATAGGAAGAAAAATCCCTCTTCATGTATCTCTCTCATGTTGTAGAAGGCAACTAAAAGGCTGAAAACCTTTACTTTCTCTGCAGTGTTCCCTTGCCAACCTTAGAGGTTACTTTCATGGAAGACCCCATGGTTGCCAAAACTGCAGTTGCTAAGGCACTAGGCTAATGGGAAATGGTGTGTAAGGAGAAGCGACCCTTTAGACACAAAACTTAAATCCTGTAATGAACACTTTGTTTAAAAAAATGCATTCTTCAGAAACATGTTTATGGGTGTTATTTCTGGTTAGCACAGTTGACCCATTTAGCATAATGGCTAGTAACACATGCTGCCACATACAAAGTGATCAAGTAAGTCCACAGTTTGCTCTAAATGCATAACTTTCCTTACCCTGTTAGGGGTAGAACCACTCGGATCACATGCTTGATGCTTAAAGGCCATATTTTACCATAAGTAAAGGCAAAAGACAGCAATGAAGATAAAGTTACAGGTATTTGAATTTTGTATCAAGATCACTTATGCAAGTCCTTAACGTGGCTAGAGTCACTGTGAAAGAAGGAAGCAGGATGGCACTATGGCCTTGTACATTACTTTGTGTGCCTTTTCACCACCTCCTTGCTGGATCCCACAAGCTTGGCAAAACAGCCTGAAGTGGCTCAATATTTACCAAGTATGTTGAAAGAAATTGCAGAAACTTGCACTTGTTCTTGTGTTTGGTAAAATACCTTACATTTTAAGTGTGTTAACTTAGAGCCATGTTTGGAATTACTGTGGTAGGCAAGAGACTCTTTGTAAAAGAGAGAGAGAGAGAAAAAAAAAAGCCGAGAGAGGATTGTACCTCAGGCTCATTTGTTTGCTCTGATGTTTCCTGGCATAGGTATGAAAGATAAACAGCTCCCCCAAAAATTGGACATTTAATCTAAAGTGATTGTGTTTAGCCCCTTTGGTGGTGTGAATGTCAGTCTTTGCTTGCATAGCAGGGTGCTTTTGTATCAATCTCTGTCTTTTTGTCTCCTGCCACAATATGGCAGATTCTGTTGAGTGACTGTAGTTGGCAGCCCAAACAAAGGATGAGTTATTGAAGGAGTCAGGAAGCCTCTATATCACCACTGATGTTCTTTGTAGACAGTTTTGTACCTTACCTTGGGTCTCTTGACATTTGTAGCATTTGGTGCATCTTTGCTGGCCCCCTTCATCTACCTCTAGGTTACACCTTGTCCCACTACTTGTGTAAAACAGTCCTATGGTTAACCAAAAGCATTGATACTCATTTCACTGTAAAATTTTTATTGATGACTGTGAAGTTAAAGAAATTGTAACTTGTAGGAGAGGTTTAGAAGTGGAGTAGACATTACTATTGAAAATAGACATCTTTGCTGATTATATCTTCAAAATCTTGTACAGTTTACATTTATTTTGTATGAGAAAACTAAGTGTAATGTGTGAACGTATTATTCGTGCAGTTTGGAACATCTTGTCCAAAAGCAAATAGATATTCAGGAATGTGAAAGATTGCTGAATGAGATTATTGTATAGTTTCTTTACAGTTTTGTTATACATATTATTTAACTGGTAGTATTTACCAGGACATTTGAGTAAACATCTTTGGTTTTGATTTGATTTTGAAAACTTTTCAGTGTATCTTTTTGGTTAATTTATTTTTATATATTTATTTTAAAACCAAAAGGCAGTGATGAAATGAATAATTCAGAAACATAATTTGGGTCAAACTCTATTCATTTGGGATGGATGAGGAGTTAGTAAAGTAGGTTGAGGAACATGCTATCATACATTTTTTTTTCCATGTGAAAGGAACTCTTAAAGTTTTATGGACTTGTAGAAGAAATGTATAATGTGAGTGAATGAACTTGGATTGGTTATATGAGAAGACTTGAGGAACTGGCAGAGTGACAGTGTTAAGTAATTGTAAGAGAGTGAGGTCTCCTTGAACATAATGTGCAAAGACATGGATGTTTTATTGGATGTTGTACTTGAACCATTTTGTACACTATATTAACATGGTGGGTAGATTCTTGATAGGTAGTGTACATTGTTTATTGGTTATATATATGTATTTCAGGACAAGAGGATTATGATAGACTGCGACCTCTTAGCTATCCCCAGACAGATGTATTCCTAGTCTGTTTTTCTGTAGTGTCACCATCATCATTTGAAAATGTTAAGGAAAAGGTAAGTGGTGCATACTCTGTAGTTTTTTCTTTTTCCAGTGTAATGAGATAGAAATGATGTATTAAGAATTCTTTACGTTAATGAGATCATCATTTATCAGTGCTTTATGAAAAACTGTTATCTTACTTTTAGCATGTCCTTTTTCAGTGATTTCACTGTGAATTTGTTACATGTAGACCATTTAGGGGAAAAGCCATGTTATCTTGTAATTGGGATTACCAGTATATTGCTACAAGACAGTTCTGATATTAATGCTGCTGATGTTATGTCACATTATCTGTTGACCCCTTGTTATTTATTAATGGGAAAAAGGGGAGCAGAGTATGAATGCAGATACAATAAGAAAATAAGAGAATAGTGGGTCAGCAGATAAAGGAGTAAGGTAAACCTTGGACTGACATGAGGGAAATATAACTACTCTCGTGAATAGAGGTTAATGATACAAGCTAAACAGGATTATGGGTGCAGATACAAATACAAAGCAGAGAATGCTAGATCAGGAGCTGAAAGAGCCTGGTAAACCATAAACTCACAACAGCATATGATAAAGTAAACTTCAGTTTTACGAATGGCTTGACATTACTCTCAGATAATGGTACTAATTAGTACAAGCTAACCTGGTCACAGAATTATGAAAACAACTGCAGTATACAGTACAAAGATAGGTAAGAGTAAATGTGATATAGCAACCAATGGTGGTTTCCACTTCAACAAGGTTGAATAGAACATGATAAGTAAACTGACTGAATACAAATTGGAACATAGTTATGTACTTAAAAATGTTGAGAGAGAAATTGAGACAAAAACAAGTTTAAAAGAAACACTTCTAAGTTGAGTATACCAAGAGACAGAAAACATTGAATGAGAAAAAGAAAAGCATGTAAAGTCATGAAAAGAGTGCTTGATGAGAGGATTTTTAAAAGAATAATGAAATTTCTTTAGAATGAGGAGTTTATAAAGGGTGTAATTACAAGATATGGAAAGGAACCCAAAAATGTTATTCTGGTTTGTGAAGAAAGCAAAAACAAGAAATCTTAGATATGAAACAAACTTTCAGTCCTACTCACACACATCATGCTCTTGAGACCAGAGTTCTGAACATGTGAGATAGGTGCTGATGCTACCCACAGTTTCATATCTGGATCAACTATGAGCCGCATATAGATCCTGTATGTCACCTGCAGTTATAATTCACCCTTGGAACCTTTATAGCTTTCACTTACCCTACCAGTACCATGACAGAAGGACCCTAATCAAAGCATGGGTCTAGAAGCAGTTAGAATGATACCTAGGTATTTTTCTGTGGCAGATGTAAATGCAAAGTGACATGGGAAGAAATTAATTGCAGTTTTGATGGCAAGTTGTGATCATTATGAAACTTCATATGGGCTTTGTGATGACATGTACCTGACAGAAAAAGGCCCATAACTATTATAGTGCAAAAGAAACCGAAAGGAATTCCAGCTGCTGAAGTAGGTTTGTTTATTATGTTTTACGTATCTCTCTATCTATACATCTATATCTCTGATGCCCATTCCCTTTGGAAACTCCCACGAGGGATGGCCATGGAAAAAAGAGTGCCATGACTGGTGAAACTTTAGTGCTGCTCCTCAGCTTTTAGAGCTTCACCTTTAACAGGCCACTGGCAGAGGGCAAATATAGCACAGTGTTTTCAGAGGCACCTGCCGAATGTTTCCACCAACTAGTATTACCTAATGTTCCTTACAGCTTTTATTTTTGTTTTATGCTTTTAATATTAGACTGACAACTTATATGGTCAGTAACTTTATTTATCTCAATTTTTTTGAAAGATCTTTTGGCTGGGATGCAGCAATAGACCAAGCTTAGGATGAGCAATAAGAGAAAAGTGTTAAAGTTACCAAAGAAAAATATGCAGTATGGCTGATTGACTCTGTATTTAACATGAAATGCGAGAAGGAGAGTCATAGACATAAGAGATATTAGAAAATGACATGCAAAGCAGTTGATCAGTTGAAAGAGAATTCAGTTTTAGGACCATATGGAATCCAGCCATTTTCATAAAGGAGACAAATAACAAAAGTAAAACATGATGATGATGAGTTAGAACTTAAAAAACAAAAGTAGAACACCAGACTTTCACAAAATGATGTAAAACCAGTATAGTAAGGAGAATCTCATTCCAAACAAATATAAAGCAGTTACTAAAACATCCATAAGAAAGTCTTTAAAAGTGCGATAAAAGATTACGTACTGGAACAGTTTATCAACATGAAGTATGTAGATGAAGCCAACAAGGATTTGTGCTTGGGAAAAGCTTGCACCCATTTGTTTATCACTCCTGTAACATTTATGAAACTCTAATAATGGATACTTTTTCTCAGTTTTGCTTAGTGATTTGATGAAGTGAGCCATGGGACTTGATTAGAGAAAGTTGCAGAATGAAACAATAAAAGTGCATTAGGAAGATCAATCAGAGTTTATGACAAACACAGAATTCATAGTCGTAGCAAATGAAGTAATGTCTGATAAAGATTGTCTGTCAATAATGCCGCAAGGAACAGTATTCACCTCAGTTATCTTTTGACGATTGTAGACACATACAAAGAAGTATAGGTATAGTATGATGCTTTGATGACAGTGTTAGACTGAGGAAATGATAGGATCAGAAGACCATAAGTAGATGCAAAAAGACGTAGATATGATAAAGAAATAGTTAGAGGATAAATTTGAAGAAATTCAGTAAATATGAATCTGTGCAAATAAATCATTGAAAGATTAACTGTATGTTGAAGCAAATGTTGAATATGCAGGAGTCATCTTAAATGAGCTGTCATGTTAGGTTGAAAGAACTCAAACTCTGCTGCCTAGAAAAGAATGAAAAATACTTGATGATCTACACTTGGTTGCAAATTAAGGGCATCAAAAGCAATAAACTTGAAAGCATCTCAGAAAGGAAGAACTGAGCATGCTGTAATATTTTGGAGTATACCAAAAAGATATTAAACTGTTTTGCAGGAACCCAGCTAGAAAGATGGAAAGAGTACTCTTTTTACTTCCAAGCAAGGTAAGATACATGCTTGGGATTATAGGCACTGTAGGTAATGTACTTCTTTCTCAGGTAGTGTGGTGAGAATGCCCTTAGAGTTACTGAAATTGCAGTTTTCATGCAATTAAAGCAATAGACTGAAGTAACACTCCCAGGGTCTTGGTCCATCTTCCTACCTTTTCAGGTTCCAATGGTCTCAGTGGACATGACACTTGCGTGAGACGGATGGTAGGGGGATTGAAGCCCTTATATTCTCTGCTCCCAGTGATCTAGACCAAGCTATCACCCACCCTATCCAAATTCCAGACAGTTGTGACTGCTCTCCTAATATATTGTATCTCTTTATCACCTCTAATCCTTAGTGCTATAGCTTCACAGTTTCGCCCCTAATTGGTTAATCTGATCACATTCTCATAAGTGTACGTGTTTTAATGACAGATTCCCCTCTAAGTGCCCCTTTTAAACGTAACTATTGGCATCAACATAGCTGACCGGAATAACTTAAAAAAATTTCTTTGACTCTCCATGGGTAAATTACTTTTCTTTAATTGGTGAAGCTTCTGTCTCTACCAAACACATAGTAGAGAAAGTTGTTGTGGGAATGGAAGTATTTATCCCATCTTGTAGAGAAAGTTGTTGTGGGAGTGGAAGTATTTATCCCATCTTCCTGGACAACAACAACTTCCTCCAACATGGTTCAGCCGTTCCTGTTGTAAGGCCATTCAGGCAAGGGATCAGGCATATTGGGCTTAGAAAAACTTTCTTCCTCTCACTACCATTCAACATTAATCACTCCCAACAGTCATTTCAAGTACATGATAAGTGAGTTGAAGCATTCCTTTATTTAAAGGTCTTTCTGGTCTTTAACTAAGGGCTTTGTTAGCAACTTTTGTCATTCTACCTTTCTTTCACTTTTCCTTTTAACAGTAGTATAACTGTCTGTCCCATAGACAGAGCATCTCTCTCTCTCTCTCTCTCTCTCTCTCTCTCTCTCTCTCTCTCGGATGACTCTTAACATTCCTTTTCCCCCTGATGCTCCTCTTGCTAATCCTTTGCCCCTCCGCATAATCTTTTTACAAACTGTCCAAAAAAGTGCTTTCCTCCTGGACATGAGCAAGGCTAATTGGACCTGATGGCATCCATTTCTGTGTACTGAAAGAGTGTGCCTCCAAACTTGCACCTGTGCTTGCTCGTCTGTTCCATTTCTGATTAAAAACCAGAATTTTACTTCTTGGAAGCATGTGCTGGTATGTCCCATCCCTAAGAAGGGTGACTGTTCTATCTCTACTAACTGTCTTCCTGTTGCAATGACATGTACTATTTCTAAAATCTTTGAATCCTTCTTCAACTCCCATACCCTCAAACATCTTGAATCACACAGCCTTGGTTCTGATCACCAGTATGGCTTCTGTAAAGTGGGATCCACTGGTGCTATTCTTTCCTATCTTAGTAATGTTTTTTCATCATCCTTGAAAGATTTTAGGGATTCCTATGTAATGTAGTTGCCTTTATTAAATCAAGTCTTTTTACAGGTTTTGGCATCAGGGTCTCATCTCTAAGCTCCCTTCTTTTGGCTTTATTCCCTCACATCTAGCTTCTCTGGCCAATATTTCTCTGTAGTTGTTGATGGATCAGCCTCTCCCCCATTCTCCATCAACGGCAATATCCCTCAAGGATTTGACATTTTCTACACTTTTTTTGCTTTTTATCAATGATAAAACACTTTTCCTTCTTTCTTCTTTCCAATTTCATTAACCTCTATATATTTTAGTTAAGGCTAAGCCTTGATGTGGGATTTTGTCTGTGACTGAAGCCTCCATCATAAAAAAAAAGTGTTAATTCAAGCTACTGCTTTATTATATCAAACTACTGTTTCAGTAACTCTTAAGTGCATTCTTTTTCTAAAATGAACTTTGCAATTGTGACAGCAGCACCATATATATATCAGAGTAACCCTGAAAAGCATATGTAGAATTTCTTGTAAAAGTGAATTCATGAAAAATGGATATTTCTGTGTAAAATCTTGAAAAAAATTTAATGTGCACTTGTGATTTGAGGGAAAGAATACTTCCTACTATTTCCATGCTTTTCGTAGAAGGTGACTAAGAGAGGCTGGAGTGTGAGGGCTGGAAACCTTCCACTTTTTGTATTTTGATTTGTAAAAGTTGGAAGAGAAGAAGAAGCCATGTGGGGAATGCTCATCTTCCTTGAAGGTCGAGGCTGGAATGTTTGGTTAGGTCACAGTTATGGATAATCCTTGGCCAGTATGGGTTCATTTAATCACTTTGAAATTGATGAGAGACATATAGGAACACAAATAAAATTAGTTCTGGGTTTGAATTTGGCTTACCACTTTTGCTGTGGGTACCATCAGTATGCAAGGGGTGGCATCTCTCACCTCATTCTATTGTGCTTACTATTATTGCAGTCTTAGTAATGTCATGGGGCCACTGAGCTTGTGTCCCACCCAGGAGATTTCTTTATTTTTTGTTGTTTTGCTGAATACTCTACTATTGTATGTTACCAAAATGTTAAGACTTCCAAGGAATAATGGGGTGAAGAGATCCCATAAAGTTATAACATTAGCTTAGAAAATCTTGATTTTAGATAAATTACAGGTTTTTGGGAGTGAGATGATTAAGGCGGTATAGGTTGTTGAAAGCAAGTATAAGGAAGTGGCAGAATTAATTTTTATTCTCTAAACCATCTCTCCAGTAGAGCTTGATATGGTATTGTGTGTTCCCAGGCATTCCTTTCCATGCCTGTTCCAAATACTCTTCCATTCATAAACATCTTAACCACAGACATTCTCACTTTAACCTTACACCTCATATCCCTTCTTCCCTTTCCTTGTGCTGGTCACATTTTGTCATGCTTTCCTCATCTTTTCCTTCTGCATTACTCAAGCCATCCCTGCATTCCATCCTTTACTTTCATATTTATCAATTTCTCTTTTCCATACTTAATCTGTAATTCCTCATTTTCAGTACCTTCTCCTATATTTGATGATATTTTTGTGTAATACTCTACCTTAGTATGTTTGTTATTTTCAACTACTGTAGTATGTTACTGAAACATAAATACTTACTAAGTGGTAATAGAGAGAAAGAGATTCCTCAAGATTATGACATTAGCTGAGAAAAGCTTAATTTTGGACAAATTCTATGTTTGTGAAAACGAGATAATTGAGACAGTATAAGTTGATGAAAGAAAATATAACAAAGTGGAAAAATACGTACTCTATATACAGGACTTTTGTATGTAGCATTATTTATCCTCAAGCATTTCTTTCCTTGCACTGCCCAGAAATGCCACCATTCATACACCTCTTAACCACATACATTCTCTCTTTAACCTCTCACCTCATTCATCATATCCCTTTCTCAAGGCAATTGCAATTAGTCAAGCTTTCCTCATCTTTTGTGTGTGTATCTCAAGCTATCTCAACATTCAATTCTTCTTTTTTCACATTGTTATTTTTTCTCTTCTGTATATCATTTTAAATCCCACATTTTTAACTCCTTTTTCTTATTCCATATCTTAGCATCAAGGAATCCTTTTACACCACTTGCATTGTATCGTGATACTGTTATTTCTTGTTTCATGCCATCAGAACTATCTACCTTGGAGCAGGGTCCACTCCAGTTACAGATTCACATTCACTGCTGTGACCTTCCATAGATTGACTGAAGTTTTTCAACATTTCATAACTCATAAATATTCTAATACCCATTGTTCCATATGTATAAAGAACATTACGAAAATGCTTGAAATGTTTCATTTCATTTGCAAACACCACTTAAATATTGATATTATTTAGATCAGGTACCTCCCTCTACACCCAAAATTTCCTGAAAGTCTTGCAGTTGCTCATTTGTTCTCCCCAAGAACAATCATATACATCAGTTATCATACCCTTCTTTCACTTCCAGCCTTTCTTTTCCTATCAGGCACTTTTTCTTTAGTGAAATATCAAAATTTCCCTTACAGCTTTATTCATAAGTATTAAAAGAACCACAGGAATGTAAAACATCCGTCTTATCGTAGACTGTTCTCTCATTCCTCTGTACTGTTTCATTTTAAACAATCAGTCTGCAACCAACAGAGTCCTCTCTTTTGTTCTAGACTTTTTAGCTCATTTCTACTCTCCATTCTTATCATTTGTGTATTAAGTGTTTCTAAATTTATGAAAGTTTTATGCAGACTTGTTTAGCTAGTGCTTTTTCTATGGTTAGTTTGATTTTGTTAAGTTCTAGGAAATATGAATGGAAAATACTAAGTTGATATGTTAGAGTTCTGTGTAAAAGCAGGGGAGAAAGAATACTTCCCATGTATTCCCTGCATGTTGTAAAAGGCGACTAAAAGGGGAGGGAGCGGGGGGCTGGAAATCCTCCCCTCTAGTTTCTGCTTTTCCAAAAAAAGAACAGAGAAGGGGCCAAGTGAGGATTTTCCTCTCTAAGGCTCAGTCCTCAGTTCTTGCCGTGGGAAAAGGCGAATATGTATGAAAAAAAAATTTGTTAGAAACAAGATTATAATGAAAATTTCACCTAGTATCTAGGTAGCCCTGTACTTAATATATGTTTTTCTTTTAGTGGGTGCCCGAAATCACTCATCACTGCCAGAAGACTCCATTCCTCCTAGTGGGCACACAGATTGATCTGCGTGATGATGCTGCTACTGTAGAAAAACTGGCCAAGAACAAGCAAAAGCCTATAACATATGAACAAGGTGACAAGTTGAGCCGTGAACTTAAAGCTGTCAAGTATGTTGAATGTTCAGCACTTACTCAGAAAGGGCTTAAGAATGTATTTGATGAAGCTATCCTTGCAGCCTTAGAGCCACCAGAACCCCAGAAACGAAGGAGATGTGTTGTTCTGTAGGGTAGGACACAATCCATGGTAGACCTAGGAGAAGCCCCAGGCATACAAGATGTGCAGGATTGCCTTGAATGGTCATTAGGGTTTTTATGGAGTTAGGATTGCCTCTGGAGCTATTTGTATGAGACAACTTGTCAGTGTTATAACTGCAGGAGTGTTTGTTTTTATTATTAAAAGGTCTTGTTCCAGTTGTGGATGAAGGAAGATGCCAAAGTTTGTATATCTTGTTGAGTGAGTGAGGCTTCATGCAGCTTTGGGGCTATACTCCTTTGGGGAATGTAAGTAACCTAAGCACAAGAAATGGCTGCCAGGTAGCATGGGTGGAGAAGCAGCATTGTGCGGCAGGATATGCTTCCCGCACAACCTCCTTTTCCATCTCACCGTATACCTGTTGTGTTCCCACTTGCCCTCTCCCTCTCCCTGGGCCAGCATCCTACCTGTGCCACTTGAGAACCACTTGGTTCCACTTGGTTTGCTTCCAGTTAGGTCAAGAGTGTCGTTTCATTTTTCATATAATTGTCATATAAACTTTATGACAAAAATTGAACACAAACATCATCTGATTCCAATCATCTCTGAATTCTTCAGTAGATTCATTTAATTCATGAAACATAAAATGATCAACAGCTCAGTATTCTAGTACTGTTATGATCTATCTATCTCTAATCTTGTTTTGGCCTTCTTAATGCTTAATGCATCTCATCCTGTCATTAGTAATGATAGAAGTGTTAATAAATTTAAAGAATAACCACTATTTGTATGAGCTTAAAACTTCTGATATAACTGCCTCAGACTATCATAAGTTTCCTATTCTTACATATACATTCTAAGTGATGTTTATCTAGCAACTATATCTTCTTTTTTATTGTAACGTTAGTGCAAACTTTTAGGAAAACTGTCATTGGATTATGACTTGGTTTTATGGGCTCAGAGACCAAGATAATCCATAAGATGAGACCATATGATTTTACATGGATATCCATTTGTTAATTTTTTACAATGTGGTGTGCCTGAGTAAGAAACTAGGTTTGAAGTAAGTGGCATTTATGCAAAGGGGTCATCAATTATTGTTCACATAAAAGCATGTTCCCAGTGTTTTGACTTCATCTACAGCAGCAATTGCTGGTAATGAGTTACCCACCTACTCGGCCAAGTGCTGGTTATTGTACAGGTGCACAAGACAGTTGGGAATGTCTGATGTAGTAGAAATAGTTATATATCAACTAAGTAGTTGGCTCAATGATATGAATCATTATTTTTGTACAAAATCTGTAAATCTGAAAGTAGTATTCCATTATTTCAAAATTTCTGCTGCTTCAGACACAGTTTGGTGATAACCAGATGGTTGGTAGCTACCTTGCCTCATGTTAACTAACCCACCACTGGTGTTGGTAGGGAACTCCTGTATAAAATAACTGTAGTTGCCATGTTGACCATTGCAAGTGTAAGACATTGATTCTGTCTTCATTTGAAGTGTGATAAAACCTGATAATGATTTTAAAATGAAGTTTGGTATTTATGGAGGGAGTTACAAATAAACCATTTGGATTGGACTATTTTACCTTTTTTGGTCCTGAATATTCCAGTAGGTGTGTAATTATTTTTCTGTACCTGATTACCCATTATGCCTTAGTGAGGTAGCATCAGTAGATCAGCAATGTCTTATTTGTCAACCTCCAGTCTAGCAATGCCACACTATTGCTTCACATGCTTTGGTTCTTCCCATGTCTTATTTGTCAACCTCCAGTCTAGCAATGCCACACTATTGCTTCACATGCTTTGGTTCTTCCCATTAACAATATGTTTCACCCCATTACATCACATCATTCCACCACATGCATTTCACCCTGGTGACCCAGTCTTCTTTACATCATCCTTCCATATCTCTCTCAGTCTTCCCCATCAGAATGGAAGGAGTTACTAGATAATAAATTGCTTACCTAACATGAAGATGGATACTGATATTGCAAAATATGATAGAAGCAGAGCAATTGATGAGGTGTGAGTAAGCTTTGCTCTTTAGTAGATAAAATTCCAGCCATCTTCAGGGAGGCCAAACATCCATAGCAGACCAGTGATGTTTTTTAGGCAAATTTTGTGACAAATATAAGTAGGAGACATTAAAAAAATTGTATGTTTAACTCTAAAACTCCAAGGACTAGAGCAGTATAGGCTAGTTAGCTTGACTTGGTATGCAATAAAAAAACTGAAAGACATAAAGGAACACATGCTACAGCTTTTGTTTCAAGAGCAACTATAGAAATTTTCATCGTAAATTTGTAGCAGAAAAAAGAGTGCTAAACCAATTAGTTTATTACAGACATGACACGTAAAGAAAGAGAATTGACGTTTTACATGAAACATGACAAAGGAAACTACAAAAATTTTATTGGAAGATGTGAAACAAAATATTGTGCAAAATAGGTAGATAGAGTAGTTTTCAAAGAAGGTTCAAGGCAGCAAGTGGAACCATGTAAAGAGATTTTCTATGGGGTGCCAAAGCAAATGATATTGGCTCATGTTTCTTATGTGATAATGATGTAAGAATGACATTGACAGAAGTAAAACAATGTGTAGTTAGGTTCTTTGCTAATGACACCAGTATAAGCAAAATGTTAGGATCAGTAGATTATCAAAAAGTGGCAAGAGATGTTAATGCAGTCTACAAATGGGCAAGAGTAAACCTATTAAAATTTAACAAAAATTAATGCGGTAAATCATTGATTAATTAATGATATATTGATCTCACAAGAAATGTAAGATGCATATAAAATTTGGAATCATTCCAAAGTTAAAGATGTACAGCTAAAGTCAGTCCAAAATGAACTTAGGATTAATAGTCATGTAATGAGCATTGCTGCAAAGAGAATTGCTGTTATTTATCATGTAAGATGGTTGGTGAGCATAACGCAAAAATGCTACGTTTGGGTTAAAATCTTATCATAGATACTTCCTCCTAAGATCTGTCCAGACAAGAGGGCATGTCTGCCGGGCAGCACGGTTGATGGGCAAATTCTGCTGGGCCTGCGTGTGAATGTTGTCCACAGGGTTGAAGCTCGAGCCACTGTGCACCACCTGGTGGTTTCGTTCATTGGGCGCTCAGGCAATTTGACGGTTTGCCTGTTAATGGGCATGCCCGCCGATCAGGCTCGTTCGTCTGGACAGGCCATTACTCTCCATGAATCTAATACAGATACTCTTTTTCCAAACCTCTCCACTTCTTGGTGTCCAACCATTTGAGCACACCCAGGTCAGCCCTCCTGATGAGGCTGCTCAGTGTCATGCCTCTCTTTGACTTGATTCTTATATGGTACATATACCATATGCCATACATTGTCATTACAAATATATCCTCTCTCTTCATTTTCCACTCAAAACCTAATACTCATCCAGTCAAAAGCTTTTAGGACTATATCCTTAGTCCCTTCGATCACTGAGCTTTCCATCTGCACACTAGCAACAGACCAATGGGTCCTTTCAAGGTTGTTTGATAGAAAAAGATGTCTGAAACTTACGTAAATGATTGATCATGTCAGTCGTTTTTTAATGTAGATTGTGAAGACTGTTTCTCACAGACCAGGTGGTAATGTCAGTTGTTCACCAAAGAACAGTAGATGGCAAAGTCAGTGATTCTCTGAAGTAGAGTGGCGGAGTCAGTGGCTTTCCCAAAGCAGGTGTTGGTGTCAGTGATTCTCCAAAGTGGATGCTAAATTTAGTGGTTCCCAAAAGCGGATCAGGTCAGTGGTTCTCCCACACTATTTGACAGCTTACGTTTTTATGAGACTCTTCACACGTATGCTTGAGTGATGCTTCTGCTTGACCATCCCCTCGTTACAAATGCTGAGATTTAATGTAGGGGTACTAAATACTGGAGGGTGGGGGAGGGGGCAAAGGTTCTGGGAGCGATGAAGAATGTGTGGAAGGAGAGAACTTTATCTCGGAAAGCTAAAATGGGAATGTTTGAAGGAATAGTAGTTCCAACAATATTACATGGCTGTGAGGCATTGGCTATAGTTAGAGTTGTACAGAGGAGGGTGGATGTGTTGGAAATAAAATGTTTAAGGAAAATATGTGGTGTGAGATTGTTTGATTGAGTAAATAATGTAAGGATTGAGTAAATAATGTAAGGATAAGAGAGATGTATGGTAATAAAAAGAGTGTGGTTGAGAGAGCAGAAGAGGGTGTGTTGAAATGGTTTGGACATATGGAACGAATGAGTGAGGAAAGGTTGACAAAGAAGACATATGTTTCAGAGGTGGAGGGAACAAGGAGAAGCAGGAGACCAAATTGGAGGTGGAAGGATGGAGTGCAGGAGGGTGAAAGGTGTGCACGGAATAGAGGGAAATGGGATGATGTGGTATACCGGGTCGACGTGCTGTCAGTGGACTTAACCAGGGCATGTGAAGTGTCTGAGGTAAACCATGGAAAGGTCTGTGGGGCCTAGATGTGGATAGGGAGCTGTGGTTTCAGTGCATTACACATGACAGCCAGATTGAATGTGAGTGAATATGGCCTTTTTTCGTCTGTTTCCTGGCACTACCTCGCTGACGCATGGGGTGGCGATGCTGTTTCCTGTGGGGCAGAGTGACACCAGGAATGGATGGAGGCGAGCAAGTATAGATATATACATGTGTATATGTGTGTGTTTTTCCATTTGTATGTATATGTATGTATATATGTATATGTTGGTGTGTATATGTATATATTGTGTATATATGTGTGTATATGAGTGGGTGGGTCTTTCTTCATCTGTTTCCTGGCACCACCTCGCTGATGCAGGAAACGGCAATCAAGTATAATAAATAGATGTCTCTAACACAGTTTATTACACTTTTCTCCTCTCACTTTATAGGGCTTTGCAAAATTTATACTTACATTCTGTTTCCTTACAGACACCATTACTGTACATTTACATATATTTACCTTCAGTTGCCTGCACTTACACACATCATGAAAAAAATTACTACTTTCTGCAACTCCTCTTCACTCTCAGCAAATAACACAGTATCATCTGCAGACAGTCTTGTCACTAGCCACCATCCCTCAGTGCCTCACTTTCTTTCCCATTTTGCTTTCATTTCTCATATCACTCCATCCATATATATATTAAAAAGCCACATTGATATCACACAGCACTTACTCACCTCCACATATGCACCTAAACTTAAGCTAAACTCTCCATCTGCTCTTAAACGTGTACTTGCTACTCTGTTAAAGGCTTTCACACCATCCAGTAGTTGCCCCCTACCCAATTTATCCATAACACATCTTATAAAGCATTTCATTCGACTCTCATACGCTTTCTACAGATATATAAAAGCTGTATTTAGCTTCTTACCATTCACTTTTACATAATCATGTGCACTGCAAAAATCTGATCCACACATCCCCAGCAATACATAAAAGACCCTTGCTCCTCACTTATACTGCATTCAGTGACTTCCATCATCCTGTCAAGTAACACTCTTGCATACTCTTAACTTGGTATACTTAACAGACTTATTCCTATATAATTGCTCCATACATTGTTATCAATGTTTCCTCAAAATAAAGGAAAAATGATAGCTTTCACCCAATCCTCAGGCATAATCATCTGTTCCCATGTTGAATTACATAACAAACGCATCCACTTTCATCACTCTTTCTTCTCTGTACTTCAACATTTCAGCCTTAGTCCCATCCACTCCAGGTGCCTTTCCTACCTTCAACCTCAATATCACCCAATTTACCTTGCTTTATGTAATAGGCACTTCTATCCTTTTCCTTCCATCCTCCATATCCATGCATGTAACATTTGCTGCCTCACCTTCTCCCATATTTCTCAGTTCTTCAGAATACTCTTCATCTTCCTTTCACTTCCTCCTTTTGATTGAGCAACTCCCCTTTTACTTCTCACATTTACATTGCCACTCTTGCTTCCACACCTTTCCTTTTTCACCTCCTTCAGTACAATTTTTTATTTTTCCTAGACTTTTCACACAGCTTTCTTCCAAAGTCTTCATCTGTTTTTTCTTTGCTTTTCCTAATCATCTACTTAACATTCTTGTTATGCATCTTTTATTCTTCCTTTCTTTGTTAAACTTCCAGTGGTACATTCCTTTTGGGCTGTCTACTTCTCTTCCACAGCATTTCTAATCTCATCCTTCTGCCATACATATCCTCTTTTATTCATATATCTCATAACTTTGTATGCAGCTACTAATTCTACAACCTTAAATAGTCTTTCTTTGAATATTTAAAACACTTTTTTCACACAGGACTGCATCCCTACATTACTGCACTTACATCCAAACTTCCTCTCACCCTTCTTTCATACTTCTCATTACATTCTCTCTGATTCATTATCTCACTTGCCATCACTTGTACCTCTCCATTCTTCCTTACATCACACCTCCGCTTCTCCCTGATCCTCACCTTCACAAGAACTGCAAAGCGGTGAGAATCTCCAAAGAATACTTTCACCTACGACTTCTAAAGTGTCTTGAGCAAGCACAACTACATTTTGCAAGCCTACTATATGGTGGAACAAACCCAAAATGTGGTGTTTGATAACTCTTGTTACTGTCAGGAAAGGTGGTGACATTTAAGTATTCAGATGACTAAGAAATGGTTGTATTAATTAACTGGTACTTTACCCTATCAATGAGTTGAGAGAAAAATACAGAGAAGGGGCCAAGTGAGGATTTTCCGTCTAAGGCTCAGTCCTCTGTTCTTAACACTACCTCGCTGACATGAGAAAAGGCGAATTTGTATGGAAAAAAAAAAAAAAATATATATATATATATATATATATATATGTACGATATGATGAATGAGTACATGGGTAATGCAAACAGCATTCACGAATATAGAAAATGGTGAGATGGCAGAGAATGTTCAAGAGATGGGGCCCCAAGAGTGTTTCTGTGGTGCTGGGGTATGGTACAAATAGGTCGTTACAGATAAACAGTTATACACACGCACACAAGTAGAGAATGACAGTCAACCACTGAACAGGGAGGTACAGCGCTTAATATATGGGGACCAGGAGGATTTGCAACGACGATACAAGGAGCCATCACTACAGTGGTTTTCAAGTTCCCCTGCATGATCCAGGTTGCTGTCTTTCCTTTATCCACCACATACGCTTGGGGATCTGGCATTCAGTCCACATGCACATACACTCCCCATCTTAGGTATAACCCTTGGTGACATGTACTGGATTCTTAATTTCAAATTTTCCGTAAGGCATATTATCGTCGTAGGAAAAGCAAGTACAGGAGATGGGGCAGAGCGAGGGTAAAACTCTCTCCCCGTGCTGTACATATAGGTAATTACAACCCCCTGCGCTCACGTACACACACACACACACACACACACACACACACAGAGTAACTCTTATAATAAGACGGTTGACACGCTCCAGTTGCTGTGGTTACACGCTCGCCGAACACAATAATGTACACACCAGTCGGGCGAGCTGTTAGGATCGTGCGCCAGTAAATGCAAACATCGGCCTGGTAGGCTGTGAGGATAGTTCGCCAGTGAATATAAACACCGGCCGGGTGGGCTGTGAGGATCGTGCGCCACTGAATATAAAAATCGGTCGGGTGAGCTGTTTGGATCGTTCGCCAGTAAATGTAAACATTGGCCTAGTGAGCTATGTGGATCGTGCGCCAGTAAATGAAAAGTCACTTAGTGTGAACCAGCTTCCTTCCCTAAGGGCTTCAGCAGGAGATGCGAAACATACATGCTGTAGGTAACTGATAGACATGAACTCAAAGTGTTCAAAAGTGGCAAGAAGTTAGTTGTTTTTTCCAAAACAGAAAGATATTGAATTGTGCAACAAAATGTACTCCAGTACTTGGTATATCTTGGTAGAATCGCATACAGCAGCATTACAATATATCTCTCAATCTGTTTAACTATTCATCTGTCAGTCCATATGTGGTGTGAGATGGTTTGATCGAGTAAGTAATGTAAGGGTAAGAGAGATGTGTGGTAATAAAAATAATGTGGTTGAGAGAGCAGAAGAGGGTGTGTTGAAATGGTTTGGACATATGGAACGAATGAGTGAGGAAAGGTTGACAA
>JAYMFT010197559.1:0-11742 GCA_038088735.1 Panulirus argus
ATATATATATATATATATATATATATATATGTGTGTGTGTGTGTGTGTACGTACAATCGAGGTGGCGTTTCCTGACTCCGCCAGGTTGTTGTTATACCGCGGGGTAAAGTTATTTTAGTCATCCTTATCATCGGAGTATAATCTCGTCGATTAAGTCACACCACATATGAGTCCATTCTGACCCAGCATCTCATTGTAGCGCTGCATTGATGGTGCTTAGAGACCCTTGGACAAGCGGTTATTGAGGTTACATAACGATATTAACAATGATAAAATTGTACTTAACTGTCCTCATCTTATTAGATGATGCTCGATTTCATGGAGAATATGAAGTATGGTATTTTTAGCATCTCACCCACGCGTGAATCCGTTGGGGCGGCTGTCCATACGTATTTATTATCACTTCCTCATCAACTGACATGAAGCACTCGTCCTTCACTGCTTTCAAAACAAATATCAAAAATACCAATCATTCGTTAAGACTGCCAGTTTCACATGAAAAACCATCAGTCAAAACGTAATGTACGCCTAAAAGAAAGAGTTTCTCGTCTGACTATAATACACAAGTTGCCTCAGGTTGCCAGTTTGTGCATTTATTTCATTGTTCTTTTGTTTTGGTGTGTGGACGGACAGCAGAGCTCTAGTAAGGCAACTTGCACTTTGTTTTAGTAAGGTGTGAACTGTACTTTACCTTATACTGTATAGTGATATCATTATATGGTGTATTATGTTATATTCTACGTTGATATCGGTACGTAATTGTTTGTCGTTATGTCGCTACGATTGTCAAATTTGCTTTCCCTTAACCCTCGCCCGGTTCGGTTCAGGTTAAGGTTTCTTATGTTTGGCAGATGATATTTTAGTCTCCGTGTTGTAAGGTATTGAACTGAAATTACTTGAATATACAATAGAATGACGTACATTACGCTATCGTGTTTACTTTGAGAATGACTTGAATCAACGGCCAGGCGTTAGTAAAAAGTTGCTTGTTATTGCCAGCCGACATTGTTATCAAATGACGTGGTGGTGGCGTTGGTCTTGCGGTAGCGGCGCTTGGAGCGTGGTACTGATGCTGGGGGAGTGGTAGTGGTGCTGGGGAACGGTACTGTTGCTGGGGGAGTAGTAATAGTGCTAGGGATTGATAGTGACACAGGGGAGTGATAATGGTGCTGAGGGAGTGGCACTGGTACTAGAGAAGTGGTAGTCGTGCCGGGGGAAGTGGTCGAGCTGCTGGGGAGTGGTAGAGGTGTTGGGAAAGTGGTAGCGCTACTGGGGGAATGGGAGTGGTGAAATGACGAAATGGTATAGAATGAAATAGATGATAAGGGTAGGAAGGAGAAAAGAAACGGTCTGATGATATAAGGCGACTTCCTTGTACTATAGGAGGTACTAAGGTCATAATTGTGGAATTTCTTTTTCCACAATTATCAAAATAGATGTTAAGTTGCAGTACAGGTCACTTTAGGCTATGAAGTCAAAACGAGTATTCCAAAAAATGGACATAGTAAAAATGAAGATAAACAGTCGATATTTTGCCTTTCGTGAAATAGTTGATTGACTACAAGTACTGTGACAGAATTCTGTGAGGAAGGATGATGTACCGGGAAGAGAGGGGAGGCAGCGGTTTTAACAATATGTATGATGGAGTTGGAATGGTTGTGGAGACTGAAGAATTGCTACTGGGGTGTGGAGGAGAGGTGTGTAGCAGAATAATGACACACTGTTCGGATCGTGTGAGTGTCTCTCGGGACTTAGGTTAGGTAGGTAAAGTTCCAAGTTAGGACGAGACACTAGAACTTGTCTTGGGTTCATATTTAGGCTCGAAGAAAGCTGAAAGAAAAGAGTAAAAAGGTATGTATTATTCATACATTTAGAGAAATCGTTGAACAGTTAACGTTTCAAGGACTGAGAAATGCTTAACTTATGGTATGCAAGAGATTGAGGGAAGATTGCAGAATGCTAGGCTGTGAGACCGAGAGAATTTTATTCGTCTTGTGACTTAGCGAGTCTCGCCTACATGATCACAGTCCCTAGGGGGGGGGGTCACCCCCAACCGACACTTTTATCATGATCCACTCCTTTATTAACACTTCCCACGACCCAATCACCACCAAGACACCACCGCCACTGCCCCCACGTCACACTCGACCTACTTTCCCACGCACCCAGTCAAACTCCGCCCACGCCATAGCAACCAAAACGGTGCCCAAAATATATAGTCTTCGAGATCCTCTCTAAATTCTCCCGCTCTCCTGTCGGAGTCTATAAACACGCCACTCTTCCTCGTCGACAACTCTCCTCTTTGACCACGCCCTTTGCAAACACCGACTCTGAACCCTAAAGACTCGTTCCTTCCTCCTCCTCCTTCCTCCTCCTCCCCCCACCCACTCTACAACGACCAGCAGTCCTTAAAAGTAACTAGTAACCCTCAGAGTTACCGCTAACTCTCTCTCTCTCTCGAAGTCATCCATCTGTCCATGACGATAACGACTGAGCCTTATAATGACCAAGTCTCGCGATAACGACCACTCGTAAACAAAGACCGGTGCCCCTTTACAACAGGCATCATCTCCAAAGACGACCCTCCACTTTTCTCGGCGACATCCAACCCTCACGACGACCATCGTCCCCCAGATTATCCTCTCCCTCAACAACGACGACGACCACCACCCTTAACAACAACGACCACCGACCTTTAAAAAGAGACAGCGACCACCACTCATAAAACGACAAATGAATAGTCCCTCCCTCACACTGGCCAGTGACTTCATCTTTTCTCAAACGACGATTATCACACAACATCATCATCATCGTCGTCCTCCTCCTCATCTCCCTCCTCCTCATCCCAGGACGACCTGTACTACCCCTCCTCACACGCCCGGCCTGCCACCCACCATCCTAGCCACAATTTTCATCATTAACCTACGCTGACCCCGACACATTAGAGACCTACAAGAGGTTCACGACTCGGTATCACTTCGAGCTCCCTCCCCCCCATACCGTATATAATATACCCTGGCGTCTTACAACGGGCAAGACACACTCGAGCAGCTGTTTTCAAGGAGTCCGAACTACAAGCGGCCATTTGCCATACCAGCTAAATCACAACCTCGTATCAAAGGACATTCTCCCCCTACTACGAATGATCCCTTATCGACCGCGATGGAGAAAGCCAATTTAGACTTGATGAAAACGGGGCTTAAAGTCTATAAGGAATGAGAAGCGTGACCTGTCCATGACTTTTTTCTTTTTTTTTTCGGGTAGGGTGGGGGTGGGGGGCGGCGGGACTCCCGTTCATCGCATGTATCGTTCGAGTCTGCAACCGCGCAGATGATCGTGTTGTCAAGGGGCTTGAACAGACCATTTACTCTGCCGGTCCACGACAGACACACACACGCACCCCTCCGCCGTGTCGCTAGCAGGAGATTGTACATATTCCTTTCTTTTTTTTTTCTAATCTTCCTTTCATATCCTACGGCTATGAAACCAGGCTTGAGGTAGGAGTTTATTAATCAGTCCTCTGTTGGGGCATCGGTAGTAGAATATTTAAAGGGCCCCTACCCCATTGTTTCGCGTCTCTTCTGGAACAGTTAGTCCAAGATCCCCTTTTGTATGAGCATTCAGTGACTCGTGGGGAAACTCGTTTAAATGAGATGGGGATTCCTCTTTCCACGTACGAGCTTGCTAGAAGTGTTTAGAGTGGTCGATGGCGTTCAAATCGATTTCTTTTTTTTCTCCCTTCTCCACTGATTAGATCAACGTAGCGATATTACATCACACACACACACACAGCTCTGCCTTGAAATTGATGCACTGTGTCAAATTGTCTAATCAACTCTGTTGAAGAGATACCGGGAGATCCGGGCATCGTATTGAGTCGGATGAAAATGGTATTCTGGACGGAGATAGACTGCTACCATCTATTGAGTTCGAGGGTTTAGCACAAAGACGGTCTTTCCCAATTTTCGTACATGACGAACGTTAATCCACGGGCGGACTTCCCATCTGAAGTTTCTCCATCACGCTTCTCTCTCTCTTTGAAGTTTAAACTTCTTCGGGCCGTGGTGTTTTTTTTTTTTTTTTTTTTTTTTTTTTTGTACCCTCATTTAAAGATCCAGGATACAAGGCCTTCATTGTCTTCCAGCTGATGAACAAAGGCCCTTTCAATATCCTTACTGCCTCTCTGTATCGACGATTACCTCCGTTGCCAAGCCATTTTTTCCTCCTTTCATTTTCTTTTTTTTTTTTCTTTTTTGATCTTTATACCAAGGTTGCTCTTTATAGCAAGGTTATTCTTAGCCTTATAGTTACGTATTTTTTCTTGAGACCTCGTTATATTCTCTTAGTGGTGGGTTCTTGGTCACGGGGAAAAAACACCCACCCACCCACCCACTCTTCCCCCCCTCACTTTCTCGCTCTCCAGCAGTTGGGTTTTAAATCGTGGCTTCCCTTTGTAGTCCAGCAGTAGGTTCTGGATCGTGGATTCGACTCTCATTCTTGAGACTGGGAATGGGTCATGGCTTGCATTCACAGGCCCGAGGAGAGTTTCTGAAGAAAGGTTTCCCCATTCCATTACAACAATATTATTCTGTATTCCGATTCCCTTACGCGCGTTGGATTAACGGATGGTTCTGGATCGTAAGTTTCTCAAGTCTTCCAGCAATGGTACCTTAACGGATGGTTAAGTCTTCCAGCAATGGTACCTTAACGGATGGTTCTGGATCGTAAGTTTCTTAAGTCTCCCAGCAATGGTAGCTGTGACACGGTTTTCTTCTGGTATTTGTGGGGGTTGGTTTCTACGGAATGCATTTCTTTCGGCATTCCACTGCGGATTCTGGAGTAAGCTAGCTTTGGTTCGTGTCATTTTCTGTGTCGTCGCCGTAAAATCGGAATCGTGAATCATTCTTGTTCCAGTTTTTGGTTTTGGAAAATGTCTTGTCTTTTGTTTTATAACTGTTAAGTCCTTCCGTTATAACTACTCTTCAGTGTTCTGGCAATTTGATTTGGATTTAGGGCTTGCTCTTCAAGAGCAGGTTCTACATAATTGGTCTCGTTATTTTCCATTTTATCTGAATCATTGTATTTCCTCGGCAGCTGTGGATTCTGAAAGGAGATGTCGTAACTGGGGGTTGCGAGTCATTAACATCTTTACTATTCCAGGTCTAATTTTTGAATCGAGGCTTCCATAATGTGCCCTGGGTCATGGATTCCATGATTTATAAACTTCTCCAGTTCTGCGAGTACGAGATGACGCGTGTTTACGCTCCTAACTGAAGGATTACGATTTTTTAACCTTTTATTTTTTATTCGTTATTGTATGTTAGTTTCAGTAAAGGATCTAACTACAAACATTGCTCGGTGAAAATATTCTGACCTTGGTGGCACGAAGGGGTGGCAAAAATAGAAAAAAAAAGGCAAATGAATGACGAAGCAGCTTCGAATCATATCGAGAATGAACCAGTCATTTAGAGGGAGTTGGAGAGATCAGAAGAGAGAAAAAAAAAAAAACTATAACGAAGAAATGAACCCTCGGTTCAAAAATGGTGTCACGAAATTCTTCCACTGTGACCTTGTTGGGTCATTGTTTACCACACGACGCTGTGACGAGGGGTTGCATTAGTGACGTCACGCAGTCGATCGATTCTACAGTTAGCGAAATAGATTGACCTGTGGCAGGATGTCAGTTGGTGATACTTGATTGATTTTTTATTTTTTTTAATGATAGCTGAGACGGCACGGGCAGCTGAGGCCCATATCAAGGCCATCCCATTAACGCTATACACACACACACACACACACACACACACACATATATATATATACCCTATCCTGAGCCAGGTACCCTTTTTATCGACCTACTCCTAGGGGTGGATGAACAGCTGGGTTGACTGTGGACCGACTGCCGTTACCAGGATTCGAACCTATGCGCTCGACCCTGGGCGGGCGGCCCGTGAATGCGTCACGGTCAGGAACGCTAACCGCTACACCACGGGAGTAAAAACACGGCACATACACACACAAGGTTAAGAGACGGGGCAGCACGAGAGGAGAACTCTCTCCCCGAAACACACAAATAGTAATTACGTACAGCAATGACGCACTGACCACCGAGCTGGATAGATATGTCCGGCTATCAACTGGAAAGCAGAGAGGGGACATGTACTACCAACAGACAACATGCGGAAACGACAACAATACTGATTACGCGGCAAAGCGTGAGGGATGTGCATGAGTTGTCATGCAGCCTTGTGTGAGTGCGTTGTGAGCTGGCTCAGGGGTTTAGATGAGACAGGTGACAATAGTGAACGCTGAGGGAGGAACCGAGTTGGGATGGCGAGGTACAGACGACCTGTGGTGATTATCAAGAGGGTGTCAGGGAAATACAATCAGTCAGAGGCGCACGAAAGGGAATATCAGGCAACAGTTATTGTTATGGGATTAGGTTACTGTAGTGTTTAGGAAAGTACTCGATGAGTTATAGGAGTTGGTGAGTGATGGTGAATAAAGATGAGTTGGATGGGGGAGGAAAGTGGATAACAGTGCGTTAAGGAAGTTGGTGATTGGCACTTGGGTAAAGTTGAGCAACGATGGAAAATGAATAACACTATGTTGAGGGAAGGGGTGACCGGTACTAGAGGTAAGATGAATAAGATGAGGAGGAAGGTGGATAACACTGGGGAAAAAAAGATGGCAAGGTTATCTGATAGTGAAGCTGCACAACGAAGCATTGCAAAAACTGAATGAGTTTCAGAAGGAAGCGGATATGAAGAAATACAGAAGGGAAAAAGATTCAGAATTCACAACTCAAAAGTTTCTTCTCATGAGAAAACGGACCCCATCCACATTAGGTGAGGCGCCTGTCGGTAACCGAAGGTGGTGAACGTGTCAGAAGCGTCGTTCACAGTTAACGGAAGCTTGAAAAGGGAGTCTGAAAATGAAACGAGAGAAGACATTACACAACGTATGCGAAAACAATTATTAACGCGTCGGAGAGGAAGGAGTCAGTGATGATTTTAGGGTGGAGAAGCGAGAGATGTGGGAGAGAGAGAGAGAGAGGGAGAGGAATGAGAAGGGAGAGGAATGTGCAGAATGTAGATAACATTTTAGTTGTGGCAGCGGCATAGAGATACAGCAGTGAAGAGGATGATACAGAGGCATGTCAAAGGCTGGGAGACTACGACACGGTAAAAGTTTATTTCATTAACGTGACACAGAAAAGAGCAAGAAGTTTAAGAGGCTATTAGACTTACCAGGAGAGAACAAAGTTGCTTGAGTAGACAAGGGAGAATGTCAAAGCTGTTGAGGTACTGAGGAGGAGATGAGGCTGTTCGGGTTACTATGAAGCGATCGAGAGAGGATAGGGAAGATGATGTACTTGGGCAACAGTCAGATGATCAAGGGAAGTGCCTAAGAATGATGACGGTTGTAATAAACACAAAGGAAAATGGCTATAGATATAGTTACGAATATCGATAAGGTCGGTCTAAATGTGCCAGTGTGCTAAACACAGATGGCGTATATTCAAAGATATCTTCACTACGAACGCATGATGAGCCAAATAGATAATACGCTGATATCGTAAATGCTACATACACTAATTTGAAAGAGGGTGTTAAGAGTGGGTCTGTATTCCCTAGTGGGTATACGTACTGGAGGAGAGATGGAAGGTATGAGTGGAGTGGAGGGGTACGGCGCAAGAAAGGAATATATATATACCGCGTTGAGGAACCGAAACATTAGATCAAGAGGGTTGAAGGTTGATGGTCAAGAATATGGTCATGGTAGAAGCAATGATATATATAATTCTCCCTGGTGTAATAACAGAACAAGGAACGCGGAACGGATACAGTGGTGAGGAATGATAAAGGACCAGGGAACGTAATGATTATACCGAGTGATTCTAAGGAAATCAATTGGAATTTATGTTGTATGTCCATCGATCACAGGGGAAGGTCAGTTATTAAAGTACAATCTATTTGCACCACAGTGTTATGGCACCAACCACAGAAGCGGGGGGTGGCCATCCATGAGTGATGGCTTTGGGATTTACACAGACAGCTCTGGAACCAACACTGGATAAGCGATCATATAGTCGTGGTGTTGTGGTTGGATTGTACTGATGAAGAGATCGTTCCCAGGGTTGGAAACCAAGGGGAAAACCAAAGAATCAATATAGGTGAGTAACTATAAGGAAATGAGTTTGAAGTGTTCTGAAGAGGATGTCAGTGTTGTTAGATTATGAGGACTTCAGACACACCACTACAAGATAATCCTAAAGTAACAAGACATGGATAGGCAGACCTTAGAAAAGAGGACAGACTTATTCTGAATGTACAGAATACCTCCTCGTACACTGGTACATATTTAAAAGTAACATATCGAGAAGGAGGAAGATAGAGTGAGGAACAACTTATGAATAATATCAAGGATAATCTGAATAGTTTCGTAACTTTATCAGAGAAAAGTTGAATGTTAAAGAAAAGTTTCTGCGAATGCAATACGACAATGGGTAGTTTCAGAGAATGGGGGAAGACGCACGTTGTTGAATAGCCTGTGCCCCATCTTCCTTGCCTTAGCCTGACACTAAACCCCTGTCTATAAACAGCCAGGTGCCTCGTCTTCCCTGCCTAACCACTGGTAGTGGCTAGTAATCTGAGATGACAAAGGCTGAATAAAACTATTATAGACGAAGGGAATATTGTTACTACAATGCTGATAGAAACTGACGCGACTGTATCCCGATGACCAGATGGAGTGCCCCCATGAGTATAGAAAGAGCGTGTTCCGGAGTTTGCTGAGCCTCAAAGATCCTGTTCAAAGAGTGGATTGCAAGAGGGGTCGTCCCGAGGGACTGGAAATGTGCAGATGATACTGTTTCAATACACGGTATTGGAGATCCAGATGATCCTCTGTGCTGGAGAACGATGCTGCTGAGTTGCAAGGTAGGTAAAACATCATAAAAGAATCTTATACTAGTTCTAATATCGTTTAAATCTTTAAATGGTGAGCAGTTTGGATTAAGGGGAGGCCAGTGTGTTATCAGCCCTATTGCTTTCTGTGAAAGTCACCAAAGTAACCGGACAGAGGAGAAAGAAACGGGTGCATTGTCCTTATGTGGAGTGTGAAAAAGTATTTGATTTGGTGTCGCATATCAGGATGTCAGTGGCAATGGGAGAAGAGGCGAGAATAATTGGAGAGGTGAAAGATGGATAAAAGAGATGTTTAAGTTTAAAAGCGAAAAGAACAGTTACTAAGGAGCTCTTAATCACATGAAAGCATTCATTCTGATGATTCCTTCATGAGTTTTATCTACATTAATAATAAAACTCTACACTTTCCGTGACATTTATAACGCTCACCGCTATCGCCTTATTTGATACTGAAGAACTGAATTCTGTGTAAAGCTCTAAACCGCTCCACAGTGATCGGTCCTTGTTGTGATATAGACGTTCTAGAGGGAACAAGGTCATACGGTGGTATGCAGCAGGTGATGCAAAAGGAAATGACAAAAGCTGGCGATGTAAAAGAGTGGGAAACACGGCAGGGGGATCTAGATGCTCCGTCAGCTTGGCAGTATATGTGGATAATGAACTACAGTCGAAGCGTTATATGATTAGGATTACAGAATTTCAGAAGTTACTGGAGAAGCCTTTCGTTAAAGATCTGAAGATTTATCATTAGTAGTCAAAGCAGGTGATTCTTTTTTTTTGTTTAAGGTGTGCTTGGTTCTATAAACAACAGCTCTGAAATGGTTCCAGGTAGAAATGACAGCGGGGGAGGAGTGAGATTCAGGAATACAGAAGAGTTTCAAGGCCAAAGATGCTCGGCCGGTCCCTGATGCGTCAAGCGTTGGATAAACGACACTGAAACTACGACTGGAAGGGTAAACAGATTTAGTACAGGAAGGGAAGCAAGTCTCCATTCCAGCCAAGGGAGACTCCAGTGCTTTCCAGCATAGCAGAGCTGGAGGCACCCGAGTCCCATGGAAGGCTGGTACGAAAAGGCGCGTCGCCCTCCTAGAGTGCAAGGATAAGGATTGTAGGTTGCCAGTCAACAGTGATGAGATAAGATTGTGATCGCAAGATGTAATGGGGCGCTGAGGAAGTGCCCGCATAATGGGAGGGTTCCGAGGAGTATGAAAAGGAATGGTCGTGATGGTCGGGAACATGTGTTGGTTGTCCAATTGCTTGTTCTAGGTCGTTAAGGACACAGTGGGAGATGTTGAAGAGGTTAATGCATTACTGAGAGGAAGAGGATAGAAATATCGTACAGCTTTATGACTGAGATATGTTTATCTTATGCTAAATACGTGAGATCTGATCTTGAATTGAATGTAGAGTATATCTGTGGAACCTGCAGTTGAGGAAGCAGAAAGACATGCTGGAGAAAGTGTATGTATATATAACGAGAATGGTGCCAAGAATTGTGTGTCTGGGATATGTAGAGTGGTTGAGAATACTGCAGTTACCTTCCTTAAAAACTTTTAGGAATAAAGTAGATTTTATTCATGGCTTACAAGATTCTGAACAAACGAACTGAGTTGGGTAAAGACAAACCTGTCTTTGAATAAGCCGGGGTGAAGAGGTCTAGGGAACATATGTTAAAGCTTCAAAATGAAGCAATGTGGAGGGATGAAAGGAAATATCTCAAGAGCAACAGAATAATTGACAGCTGAAATTCAGTTTGTGTACAAGTATGACTGTGTTTAAAGCAATGCTGGCCCAATATATGTTTTGGAGGGGCCGAACTGTTAGAGTATTTACACACTACCAGCACCTACAAATAAGTAAGAACAAACAAGTAGTTAAACGCACCAATACTTTCCAAATTATAACCACAACAATGGAATCATAAGCTGTAAGCAAACTGTATAACTGAATAAAGAAAAATATTCAACAAGTGATTTGCATGTGATGATACGAGCCAGAGTAGAAAAAAAATACACAAAAAGTGTGATCAAACTGACATTTGTTCGTGAATATATGAGCGAAAGAGAGGGTTAAAGATGAGAGAGGTTCAGCCAGGCGTGTGTGGAGGTAAATGGATACAGGGTGGGGGAAGAGCTGGAGAAACTCGCTTTTAATGGGTGTTGGGACGGTGATTACGAGAATGGATGGGGTCTGGCGTGAGTGGTAGTGGCGGAGGCAGGGGAAGAATAAGGGCCGTGTGTATGGCCCCAGGATGATAGAGCAGTGTGTCTGCCTGCGTCTGTCTGTGTCTATATGTTGTCTCTCTAACGCTGACGGCTTCATGTGTCTGTCTGTGTGTGTGTGTATAGAGTGCGTCTCTAACGCTGAGAATAACATGTGTCTGTCTGTGTTTGTAAAGTGCGTCTCTAATGTTGAGGAATGTGTCATGTGTATGAATGCAGTGTTCCGATGGCTGACACAACTGGTTTGTATGAAACGGATCACCAAAGATGAATCAGGTGAGAATATCATATATTCTAAGCAAAGAGACGTTGGAAAATCTATCATCTTGAGATTACCAAAAACCTGTTTAAGAGTTCTCTCGTTTCGCACTCTGCCATCACTCGTAACCTTAGGTGCTAAAAGCGGCTTTGGTCAGGAATATTCAGCATATGTTACTCTCATCAATCAAAGACCTTTACATAAATCCACACCTACGAAAACCCTGAGATTCTTATGTTTTCATCTCCAGTGACTTTGGATAATATATATATATATATATATATATATATATATATATATATATATATATATATATATATATATATATATA
>JAYMFT010197570.1:0-11742 GCA_038088735.1 Panulirus argus
ATATATACGTATGTATGTATATATATTTGTTTATTTATTTATCTAAAATAGCCTAAACCCCAACACGTACACACACACATACACTCACACACACACAATACGATTCCAAACTACATTTTGCGCGTTCTGGTGCATACAGAATATGTTTTAAAGCTTTCGGAGCGATGGAACATCATTTAATAAAGGTATTTCCACAACCAACATTTATAAAACACTGAATATTCCTGCCCGACCGTCATGTTTACATTGATAACGTCGATGGCTGGATGATGTACCTTCATGTCCATGCAAATAAGGTTATCTTTTTTCTTGTTTCTTTGTAGAATAGTGATTTTATTTCTTTACTGTTTGGTCCGTTAATTTGAGGGGATTCTTTGAGCAAGCCGAGACTGTATTTGGTTATAGGTTACCAAGATATGGTTGTGATCGCCGTATTAGTGGACAGTACACTGAGAACGTGTCGTCCTAGGTGTTTGTTGCGGTCGAGTTGCATGCAAATTACCAATACCTTTACACTCATACCTCAAGAGATGTTAGCAGGAACTGAAGGTAAAGGATATAACGCGTAGAGCTAAGTTGTATTTATCGTGTTCATAGTAAATTTAGGTGCTCCTTCAGTGTTTATGAGTTTTCTGTGTGCATGTTGTATCGATTATTGTATACCGTGGTCCCACGTGAGCCGCGAGCCAAAATATTCTTTACCATTCCGTCCCAGAAGGACCCCTGGTGAGGTTTGCTGATCGTACCGGAATGGTAGCCTTGCCGATATTCGTGAGAACAGTCAGGAGTAGCATGGAGTCGGTGGGGGCAGACTCACGTAAGTTAAAAGAAGAAGATATATATAAAGTAAAACGATTTTAAGAATTGACAATCGTGTCGATTTTACATCATTTTCTTTGCCTTAATTTGGGTTTTGTTTGTTCGCACGGTACGCTGACGTCGCATCTGGCGAAAGGCCAGGCCGGGTAGATGCTTCCATCTGTTTGAGACGGAAGGCAGTTCAGTTTTTTTTTCAGTTTTCAGTACTTTATTCCTTGATAGAGGAATCGGGATCCTAGTGCTGTCGGTAGGTACCCCCTGCGCAATACTACCAGAAGCATCCGGCAAGTGTCGCGACGCCTCTGACGAAGGGCTTGTATCAGGTGGAACCAATGTGTTTACGAAACACATTCGTATTCTCATCTATCCTCCTGCTGTTCCCCCATTTTATTTTTTAAGATGAAGCATCAGTCTTTCCCTCATCATTCACGACTGTCTCAGTTTTCTTTCATCATTCATGACCGTCTCAGTTTTCTTCACCTCCTGTCTGCTGTATAGTGAACGTAGCGTATCCTCTTTTCACAGTATTCCTGAAAGCGTACTTCCAGCGTAATATCCCACTCAGGAGGCAGTCTCCTGGTACGTTGGGGATGCACGCAGTGATGTCGTTCTCCTTCATTATCATGAATTTTAAAAGATACGTTCCCTCTTGTTTTTTTTTCGCCGCATTACGCCAGCGGGTTAAAAGGCACGGGTTCTTTGTAGAAAATGCTTGGTAGTATAAAATATCGGGCTTCGGACATGAAAGGAAAGCGTCCCTCATCTCGCGAGCGAAGGAACAAAAGATGGAGCAGCAGCATCTCCTTTCCCCCCTTGTAATTAAGGTGATGTTTGGGGCGTCAGGCTCGGCCCTGAGACCCCTGATTTACAGCCTTAACACCCCCACCCAACCCCTCCACCACCCCACCCTTACCCCATCCCATCCCCCCCACACCTTGAGCTGACCCCCCAGCATGGCGGCAAAGACCTTTCGGGAGTGACGGCCTTTGACCTTCAAGGGTCATGTTTTAAAAAGGCCAAGTTCATCGGACCCAAAGGCCGCCCCGTCGTACTTGAAGGGTTGTGGTTGTTGTTGTTGTTGTTGTCAGGGGTCGGGCCGTCTTGATTTAAAGGCTGTACCGTCGTGTTCCAGGGCTGTACCGCGTCGTGTTCCAGGGCTGTACCGCGTCGTGTTCCAGGGCTGTACCGCGTCGTGTTCCAGGGCAGTACCGCGTCGTGTTCCAGGGCTGTACCGCGTCGTGTTCCAGGGCAGTACCGCGTCGTGTTCCAGGGCTGTACCATAATACTTCAGGCCTCAAAGCATCGGAAGCACATCTCCACATCGTAACCGCGGTCTTCTCCCTAGAGTGAATATATATATATATATATAGACACAAACATCATCGTTATTTCATTAATGATTCTCTTTGTCTCGCTATTCTGTCTCGCTTCCCCAGCTCGTCTGTTATTCTCTGATCCCAGGGCCCTGTACTGACCCCTAACGATCAATATCTTGGTTCTCCCCCTAAATACATAAAGAGTCATCTGTGGTTACGGCAGAGAGAGAGAGAGAGAGAGGAGGGAGGGGGTAACCCTTGGTCCCACGGGAGGAGGACAGACAAAAAGGTCCTGGTCTTTTAGGAGACACAGGACGCCAGTGTCTCCTCCACCGTCACCACCATCACCACCGTCACCACCATCACCACCGTCACCACCATCCCATCATCGTCCCCAACGCTTCCACGGCCACCAGCCGTTGCTACTCTCGTCACTAACCTCTCCTTCGCCTTCAACACCATCATTATTTCACCGCCGTCACCATCAGACACCCTCCGTAAATCGCACCAACTTCACCACCATCACGTGGTCCCCGTAACCACCTCAAACCACCAACAAAGCTGTCAGTCCCACTACTGTTAGCACCACCAGCATTTCTGTACCTGACGTAGTAGCTACCACCGCTCCCACTGCTGCTCCCTTAAACTACCACTCATACCATTACGTCAGAAGCCATTTTATTACCATCCTAAGCCATAGCGCGAATGGTAAGAGTTCATTATTTAGGAATAAACTCTATTTTTCTATGAAACTGTCAATTGTTCCAGCGACGGAGAGCGTGTATTTGTTAAGATTTTGAAGTTGAACTTTTACACTTTTATGGCTTTTTTCTTTTTTTTTTTGATCTAAGTACGCAGGAAACTTTTATGACGGGTTTTTTAATCTAAGTATGTTGGCTTCGTTTTTTTTTTTCAGCACACGGAAATTACGGATCTAAAACTTGCATCTGTGACATCGCCACCTAAGTCGTCGAATCATTGCAGTATCACACGAGAAAATAGTTTACCCATACACCGCTCATAGTGTTTTTTGATCAGGGATTCTAGTGTTAAGTCACATTCGGGGTGCGCATTTTTTGGGGGGGCACAACATCCATTGGTGTCTTCAGGTCCTTTTTCTTGTCATGATGCTCTGGAAATTCATGCTGCTCTGGATACTCCTTCCCCGATATCGTTTTGCCCTCCAAGTGCTGCTCTGGTATCGGCTTCAGCTGCTATATATGTTTGTCTTCTTCCCTCACTGACCCCCCAAAGCGTTGTCCCATGATTTGGAACGCCACATCTGCTTGCTTGTCAGTATTTCAGTGTTCCTTTTTATTGCTAATGGGTTTTGCTGTCGGGTAACACGTCTCCCCGTGATCTGAATTCCAAATGGCACCATAAACTCCCCGAGGTGCGACGCATGAGGCACTAAATTGACATTGAGTGTAGCACTGTATATACGTATATTCACGGTTTGCTCGTCTCCGAGACGCTCTTCCAGTCTTCAGTTTTTCGACCCGTCTTCCTCTGTACCTCGCGAAGACGTATGAGATATTATAGGTGATTAGCCATGCTCAGGATGAGTAAATTGAAGTAATCGCGATTCAGTTTCTTGCTCGTATTTCATATGCTTGCGTCGCCTTGTTGCATGTTATCCAGTGTTTCCCCCGTGGTAACCCATCGGTCTCCTCTTGTACCGCTTGGCCTGCCGTCGTCGAGCTGCTGTTAAGGATGTAAATACATTCTGAACACTAACGGACCTGTTTATGATGGAAACGACGTGTGATGCGTAAATATTCCGGGGATGTGGTGGGGAATAGGAATGGCCTCGGCGCAGTCTGGCCGGGGATGTAGATGTGTGTTTCGTGTGTTAAAGGATTTCCTCAGCTGTGGTGTGTGTGTGTCGAGGAGTTTCAGAGCGGGAATTCTGAACGCGTTGTGTGGACTTGACTCTTCTGCGAGGTGGTGGAGGACGGGTGATGAGCTCCACAAGTAAGTTTATTAAGGGACCCCGTGGTGTCTGGCGAAGGGGAGAGAGGCGGAGTGCGGTAAGGTAGTCTGAATCCTGCGGTGGGGGGATATATTTACGCATGCGGTTCATTTTAAGGTCTTTCTAAAGTGCTCCTCTCTCCTGCCTCGTTCGATGCCCTTGTCTACGTCGACGGGCCGTCCTCAGCCGGGATGATGCAGCGAACAAGGCTTAGCAAGGACGTGTGTGTGTGTGTTGTGTGCGCGTGTTCCATGTAACGAAGCGACTGGCGGGGGGGAGATGGGGCGGCTTCCTCAGCTTTCATATCGGCAGGAAGACCCAGGAGGAAGGAACGCCAACTTTTATGGCTGCTCCAGTGATGGGAAATTAAAGAGGGAGGGGATTGCACGCGACCGAGTGAGGGAGGTCGATGATCGTGCGTTGTGGTGACGGTAGTGCGGCCTTTACAGGTTGTTGTGACGTCACAGGCGGTTGTAGGTACGTCGGCGGTGAAGAACGACGTCCCAGGCTTATCGTAAGGGCGTAGAAGGTACTCCGTAATGGTCGACATCACAGGAGATCGCACCAGTACATGTAATAGTGCGTGGGATTACAGGCTGCCTTGACGGCACACAGCAATCAAACAGTTGTGGCGACACTGTGAACAATATGTGATTTCACAGGCGTTTGTGCCAACACAGGCGTTGGTGACATCAGAAGTGGAGTGCGGCGTTATTCATCATGACTGTAGCCGAGCCGGGGATGATAGGCACCCATGAGGGTATGGCTAGTGCACGAGAGCGTGGCAGTGAATGACAGCGCTGGTAGTGTCAGTAGGGGGAAGATGGTGCAGTGGAGACGGAGGCAGGAGCAGCAGTAGTAGAAGTATTAGTACTTGTGGTAGTGGCTGGGGAGTCAGCTGGAGTGATGGTGAACCTCAGAAGCGCGTCATGTAAGGTCCCTCACTTTGACCCACGACGGGTAGAAGGCAGGAAGGAGAGAGCAGCAGCCACGATGCCGAGGGAAGAGCTCCGGTTTTTGTTATATTAGATTGTCCTGCAGGAATGGTGGAAATTACGGCGATGACCCGATGGAAGAAGGTGGCCTGAAAATGTGTGTGAGGGACGACGCGGAGAAAAGGGAGAGAAGGCGTCTGGCCAGACCGTTTGAATCCCTTCCTTTTTTTTACGACAGGATCGTGGAATTAGACGTTTGTTGGCGAGAGAGAGATATGAAGTACTGCGACCTCTTGGGAGGACGGTGTTGGTGGTGTTGCAGAGGTGGCCAGCCGAGGGAAGAGGACGGAGGCAAGGACGGGGGTCACGCCAGGGCAGACGGAGGCTGGGACAGGGTCAAGGAAAGACAGACGGAGGCAGGAACAGGGTCACGTCAGGCCAGACGGAGGCTGGGGTAGGGTCAAACCAAGCCAGACGGTGGCAAGATGTGGGTCACCCTAGGGCAGACGGAGGCAGGAGCAGGGGGCCACGCAAGGCCAGACGGAGGCTGGGACAATGGTCGCGCTAGACCAGACCGAGGCAGGAATTGAGGTCACGGTCGAGGGATCCTCGGACGGAGCCAGCGGTGTCTTGCGTGATCAGCCGAACGTCGTCGGGACGGAACACGACCAGCTGCACCCAGAGCGACACTTCTGACGCGGTATTTACGAGATCGGCTTGAGGGCTTGGGGCGCCAAGGCTTGGGATGGAAGATGAGGCAGCGAGTCAAAGGGAATGTCTCGACTTGGATAGCGTGTGGAGCGTGACTGGAAATCTGAAGAGTCCAGGGAGAAGGGGGGAATGGGCTTTTCATATGTGCTGGGAGTTCCATTGAAAGGTACAAGACTGGAACATCATGTGTCCGGGTGTATCAGAGGGCCGAGGTACGTTTGATCTCCGCCGGAATGGCCCTTTTGAAGGAAAAGTCCGTCCTTTTAATCTGTGTTGTGCTGAAACCAGGAATATATACGCCGAAGTCAGGTGTGTTTGTGTGTGTGTGTGTGTGTGTGTGTCTGTGTGTGTGCCTGTCTGGATTACTAAGCTTTAGAAGACTTAAGAGTGAACTGTGTAACTGTACAGCATGTTGCTGTGTGGGATACTCCTTTGGTTCACAGGTATTTGATAAATGCTTCTGACCATTTTTAAGCGGTATTTACAACCAGACCCTGAGGAATGGAGGCAAACTCCGCCTGTAGGAACATGCCTTCAGATTTCGACTTTGGGAAAACTAGCAATGCACCGGGAAATAGCAAATGGCAGTATAGAATAGAATACCAAAGGCTTAAACTAGAACGATGAGAAAAAGTGAGATTGAAAACAAAACACATTCTAATTACGTTTCTTGCCTAAACGTCTCGGTAAATCTTGCGTACCCGCTATATCGGATGTGTCAAAAACCAGTTATTTATACCCCTCCGAGACCGACTCTCTCTCGAGAATAAATTATGGGGAAGGTTCATTGCGTCTTGGTGTTGGATTACAAGCTCCTGTGCCTTGCCCGTGTTCCAGGCATATATATATATATTTGAAGAGGATCCTCTTGCGCTGTGTTATTGCTACATTCGTATCCACACAAGGTTGTAAATGATCGTTTAATTCAGCGTTTCGAGGCGCCAACAAGTAACCAGAGACTGTCACCCATGTTATGCTTGTTAAAGATGTGTGCGGAACTCGTGAGATTGTTCGTGCAGCAACAGATCTCCGTGACAGCGATTTTACGGGAGACTGCGGTATGAGAGTGGGAGGGAGGGGCACTAGTTTTTGGCAGTCCGAGGCGTGATGTCTCTATTTCCGTTTGAAGGTTATTTGATCCAATACCGTAATGAAGTTTAGAGGCGAGTCTGGCGAAGAGTGTTTCTTCTTTGACCTGTAGAGCGATCGTGTGCTGGGAACTTGGGCTTAGTGATTGACATCAGACGGGACGGCTAGGATGTGTAGGTTAGGTAGTGGAGGACTGTTAGGGTGGGTAAAGGGGAGACTGCCAGGATGTATGGAGTGGTTAGAGGGGATTTCTAGGGTGTGCAGGGTGGGAGAAGGTATATGAGAGGGGACGAATGGGATTTGTATGGTGAGGAAAAAGGGGACCTGCTGGCTTCTTACGTATGGGTAACAGCTGAGACTGCTGGCGCGTGTATAGGTTAAGAGATGAAGCTGCTGGAGTACCCAGGGCGAGCAGCTAGGTCCGTGGGTCGGGAACAGTATGGGTCAGCAGGAGAGAATAATGGACTGTGTAAGACAGACGAAGACAATGGAGTTTTTTGACAGAGGAAATTGTAGTAAAGATATTTTTTTTTCTAGATTCTGTGGAGTGAGAAGGGAGTGTTAAGAGTGTGTCGTGTGAGTGGAGGAGTCCTGCTGGAGGGCTTAATCGTGAATATGTTTGTGTGTGTGTGTGTGTGTGTGTGTGTGTGCGCCCGCGCTTGGGCTTGTCATGGTAATGCTGAAGTCTTTCCTTCTTAACCTTGGACGCGCCTAAGGTCACGACACTAGGAGGATGGCTTGGCGTGCCACAGGGATCACCGCTGACGCCTCCTCCACCGTCCCATTCCCCCCTCCTCTACGCAGAGTGTTAACTGACCATCCATCTCGATTTTTTTTTTCTCTCTCTCCTTTATTTGCCGTGTTTAATTAATTTCGACGCGTTCAGCTGGTGTTGATAAACCTAGCGATCTCTTCCGCGGTTAAACGTAAGATCAAAAGTGATTAATTACACTGCACACAGTGAACCCCTTTTAATTACTGGCAGGAGTACAGAAAGAGAAAAAGGGAAGAGGAGCAAGACTTGAAAGAAAAAGAAAACGAGGAGTTCACGTTCTGAGAGCACACAGCTGTGGTCTGACTTGCAGAATATGTGGTTTACCCCCACCTTGTCATTATCATGTGGGGAGCAAATAAAAGTGGCGTAAGGGAGTGTGTGTTCATCGTACCGTGACACACACACACACACACACACACACACACACACACATCCGACGTGGAGGGAGGGGTACTGGGTGAGGGGGGGAGGGGGGCTCAGCACCTGCTGCTACTGCTGCCGTTGCTGTACCATCCAGCGTACCGTAGGTGCAGGGTCAACGTACTTTGTCATCCGCCCAGTAGCCAGTACCTCGCCGCTGCTGCGCGAGTAGCGCGTTACGTTTGGTGTGGTGGTGAGGGAGCCAGAAATAACCTCCAGCCGTTAGCCATTTTTATTCCGGAGGTATAGGCGGAGCGCGTTTTAGCAGTCGTGGTAACGTAGTATAGGAACCAGTTGTTACAGCATCAGTTGTAGTTGTGATAGTGCTTGTACTCCTACTACTGCTTGTAGAGAGAGACAGGACAAATAGGCGCGGGCAGCAGAAGCGGGAACCGTTGGAAGGACAGGATTGGGTATTTCAGCTGTCCGGGGCAGCCAGAAGAGCTGAACCCTCTGTATGTATGGATCGAGCAAGTCACGTCCCTCAGCGCGTTTGTGTGTGTGTGTGTGTGTGGAGAACGCGGCTCCTGCCTGTGGCTGGTCGCCTCTCCCACTCTCCTTCCCCCGTCCTCAAGACCGCCTCGGGTGCTCCCGCTGCTGCTGCTACTCCAGCACCAGGCGCCCTCCCTCAGTACCTTGCCACTCCACCGTAAGGCGCCCTTCCCTCACCTCGTTAACCGCTCAGATTAGCTGATATTTTTTTCCCTCTATTTACTCCGGTGTTGAGTTCAAAGATCGGCGAGATGAATGGACTAATAGCACGAGAGTGGTTTTGGGTATTTTATAAGCGATGCGTTTATGTTTTTATATGTGTTTTGAAGGGACTAGACGCTAGTGTGGCTGTGATAGTATTTAGGGTTTTGATGTAGGCTTGCGGGTCCCAGTTGGGACTAAAGGTAGACTTCATTTGTAGACTGCACTATGAAAAGTAATTACACACACACAAACACACACACACACACACACAGTATGGTCCCCTAAGGAATATTCCTATCTCCAGCCCTCTTCATTCTCTTCTTGCATTACTTCCCGTCACCTGCAGACCGCAATGTGGAGGTCCTCTCAGGTGCAGATGACCTGACAGTCTCAGAACAGAATGTCTACATCCCCATAAATGACCAATGTTTCCTTCACGACCCAGGACAGCCATGAACCCAGCCTTCACCCCATAATCCTAAATGGACAGCTACTCCCACTCTCAACAAAACTTCAGCATTACTGGAATTACGTGCAACACACGCATGCCATTTACTCTTCACGCAACAAACCATCGACACAGAGGCTTTGAACTAGCAAAACTCTTCCAGAACACTTACCGGCACCAGTTTCTGACAGGAAGGAGAACACTTTAGCATCATCAACAAACACTTCACCCTATCCACCGTAGACTATGCCCTCACCTGCCTGGCTGTCCTGTCAGAAGCGAAACATATCAAAGTTGCAGACCATTTGTGCTCAGAACAATTACCGGAAGCCAAGCACGTACGAGAATAAGCTCTCATCATCAGGTTTCTGGTCACCACCCACCTCCCCTACATTACAAACACCGATTCATCATATCACAGGATCCACCATGCCCTCAGGATACAGGTTCCACGCCGAAGACGATGAACACTTGCTTCTCACACAGACATACGCACAACAGAACTACGTTTCATGAGCTGTGGTTCCGCCCAGTGGACGTGGCCGACTTTATGAGCGCTGCGTGCTCCCCATAGAAGGGGACCCTATGGGAGTAATTGGTTGGACATGTTGTAGTTATCTTGCGTTTCGTTGCTGATGGGGAAGGGATGGGGAATTAGGTAGAGAAGTGGGTGGCAGTGGGTTCAGAGAGGATGGATTCCTCTGGTATGAAGGATGAGGCAGGGTTAGGAGAGAGAGTGGGCTCTTCTCTGAAGTGTGTAAGGGTGATGCAGGTCGTGTGAGGCGTTATAGGGGAGTGTGGGGAATCATTTTATTCGCAGGAGGTCAGACATCTTATAATATCCCAATGTTCTCTTTTCGTAATTGGAACAAAAAAAAAAGGAAATCTTAGAATCAAGAAGAATATATAAAAGCGGGAGGATTTAAGCTTTATCTTGCCTCGTATCCTGCTGTGAACTGTGACTTCGACGTAATCCCCGAATTATAGCTCTCAAGATGAGAGCCTCCGATCTCAAAAGTAGCCAGGGAAAAATCCCTCTCGTGTATCTTAAATGCAGCAGGGGCAACGCAAAGCCAACATCTGCTAGCAGCAGTAATTCTTTAGGGAAGACCCTCCCATCCTTCAATACGGTGGGGGGGGGGGGATGGAACGGGAGAAAGGGTTCGTAGTGAGAGTGAGAGAGAGAGAGTGAGGTATTTAGCCAAAGAGGCGGAGGCGAGGGGGGACTAACAATAGCGACTTGATCAGAAGTGAAGAAGTCAGGAACGTGTGAATGGGGCGGATGACGGCGTCGGCGGCGGCGGTGGTGGTGGTGACGTCGGTGACGGCGTTGATGGTTCGCTAATGACGGAAGCGGCAAGGGGTGTGGATATATGTCACACAGCTCGTCCTCTCCCCCCTCCCTCCTCTTCCCTCCCTCCCTCCCTCCTTCGCTCCAAGTCATCAAGCCCTTCTGTGAAGCAGCAGCAACAGACAATCACCAGGATGGATGGAGGTCAGACCGGCGGGTCTTGCCCCGTCGGGAAGCTCTTGTTGTAGTGGCAGAGGGGAGGAGAAGGGAGGAGGAGGAGGAGGAGGAGATGGAGACGTGGAGACGCCCTCCCCCTCCGCTGCCCGCTGGAGGACCCTCCTGGCATTGTTTCTGGGTTTTGTCTCCTATTGACACGCCGGGATTGGTGCTCTTCATTTTGCTTAATAAGGAGGTTTTTCTATGGGCGTTCTGAGGGGGTGGCATTGACAAACGTCGGGATGTGGCGGGGGTGGTAGACTTTCATAACCCTGCGCTACTTTCCCGTACGTCAGTCGATGTGGCGTTGAGTGCAAAGTCCTTTTTTTTTTTAAAGTACGTCAGTATCCTCACATGACTCATCTGTAGTTCTGACAGCTTTGCATTTACGTAACAAGTCAGCTACAATATTTGTGATTTCTCTTCTCACGCTCACTGACAGTTCCAAATGAGGAGGGGTTCTGGTTCACTCACTTTTAAATATATGTGTTTTGATAAATTCGACTCTAAAGGACTAAAAGTTTTGATACATTCCATTCTGAATCAGTAAGTCTTTGTATACGTTTCTCTTAAATAAGTTTTCCGATCCGCTCGTTTCTGAATAAGTGCTTTGGTAAACTCAGTTCTAAATGAGCAGGTGTGAGCAGGTGTTTTGATACGCTCTCTTCTAGATAAGCAAGAAAGTAAGTAAGTAAGTGATTTGAACTTAATCTTTACGAATTGAGGACGAGCTCAAGCATCATGAACATCATATACGTTGCCGATTTAAGATGTTTATGTTTCCATACAAGTCTGCTGTATGGGGGCACATGAATATTATTAGAATCAGTACAGTCCCCTCCCCCTCCTCCCCCCCATAAGAAACTGGTGACGTCATTCCTGGTTAATGGAGTTATACAGTCTCATATTTTAACGTTTTCTTTTATACAAAGCCTCTTTTCAAATGCGCCTCTGTGATGAAGTATTTTGGGGTGCTAATTCTCTCTCTCTCTCTCTCTCTCTCTCTCTCTCTCTCTCTCTCTCTCTCTCTCTCTCTCACACACACACACACACA
>JAYMFT010197581.1:2500-11741 GCA_038088735.1 Panulirus argus
CCTTTGACCCCACCGTATGTTTCAGAGACATTTGATACCTGTAACCCAGGTGTATTGCGGCAGTTACGACATCATACTGCCCGGAACGATGTCGTCGGCATTTTCCATACTGGCGCTTAACTTAGGACTGAAGTGATCATGTGTATAACGCTGCAGGTGGCAGGTCCTTCAGCGGCTACAGCGATGATGGCAGGGCAGACGAGCGTGGCTCCAGTTAGATCATGTGTGGTGGGAGGTGCTGGGGGCACGGTAAGCATTTTATAGCGAGGTTGTGACTCTGGTCATGACCGATGTAATTAATGTGAGAGGGTATCCATGGAAACGGGATGTATTGAGCATTATTATGAGCTTTCACATGCAGAGAGTTTTAGTTTGAACATATCTATTGACTAGTTATACATAGACAAAGCATTTCAGTGAGAGTATGGGTGATGGGAACATATCTAGGGGGAGGTGGAGGCCAGTATAGGGCGTACAGTGGGTACAGTACATCGACGGGAGGGTGACAGGTGGGGCCCAGGGACCCAAGGGGTCCCGCTCCCATCAGAGGGAGAGGGAGGTCAGAGATACATCAAATACATGATGCATAATAACGGGATAGTGACTGATACTGACAGCAACATGGTAACAACATTTATGTAGTGTAATGCAAGTTTACAATATTTCATACATTTACAGAAAAATTTTGTTAAGATTAGTTATATACTCAAATAGATTACATATACACTGAGGTTTTCATTTGAAACAAGACGCAGTGTAGCGTACAGTCGTTAATATTGATAGCAATATGAAAGGCCAAAGATACATTGCATATGGGGCTTACAGTTACAGAATATACTGACACTGGGCATGTTTTTAAAATTGGCAATTTTGTTACACAGAGAAGGTCAGGGTACCTGGTTACACCAGGCGTTGACACAGCTCAGGGCATGGCGAATTTTGGATATAGTGCCAGAATGGCCTCAAGGGATATTACTATCAATAAAGTAATCACAATGCTGTCGAAACTGTAAGCCTTGAGGTATGAACTAACTGATTTTGGGAAACTGGCTGATTTAATGTTCTAGTCTATGTACATCAGATGCAGAACAGAGTCGGCATTTGGAATGCTCAGTATGATGAATCTCGTGACTTGCCACGTGTACCTGTACCCTAGGGCGAATTCTGACAGTAACAATACCACGCGCAGAGAGTGAATAGTCTTATTGCTAAATATAGGGAAAAGTAGATCAGATTTCCCTGTCCTCATGACATCCTCCCCTCCCACTGTATGATCCTTCCCTGCCAAGGTAGTCAAAATCCCCCTGCCACCTACTCTTTTCTCCGCTCCTTGTTAGTCTCCCCTGTCACCCCTATAATTCCCCTATGACAATGCTTTGTTAGCCATGTTCCCCACCACTCCACCTCCTCCCCACCGCCCTCCATTTCTTCCCGCGCTGTTGTTGCTTTTTCTCTTATTACGAGGCCTGGTTGGTATTCCGGCAGGACCTGCCCACAAAGAAGTGACAGGCCCGAGTGTTAAGGGGGTGAGGGAAGGGGACCTTACCTACCCTGCCCCACCATCCCTTAAAAGCCCCATACACCCAACCACCTTCCCCTGACAGGCCTCTCGGATCACCTGCCTCCCTCACCCAGACTAGACCCTCTGCAGCAGGTGAGGGTCTCCGCCAACAGCACCAGGCCCTCACCCTGCGGTACCCACGACGCCCTGAGAGAAAGAAATTAGTGTTGAATTAATGGAAAATATCATTAGTTTGTTCTGGTTACAGGGGTTAATGTATTATGAAGTAAGGGAGATGAATATATTATGTGCGTTCATAGCGGCAGTCAGGGGCGTGCTGCCCTAGCCAGCCCGGCCAGTGAGGTCCTCTCGAGGGAGCAGCCGAGTGGGTCTGACTGCAGAAGGGACGCTCGAGGAATATATATGAGTGTGGGGGTTCCAGCGTCTGCTTTTCTTGGAGGAGTGACTCACTGCTGCCTCTGGAGGAGGGAATCACCGTGACACAAAGGGGGCCGTCTTATGAGCCTCCGTCAACCCCACAGTGCCAGTGTCCCCCGTGTGAGTCAGACACAGTTTGTCTCGACTTCATCCATCCGTGTCCTTTCTCCTGCAGCAGTAGCGTCACCGCTCCCCCTCAGGGAAAGTCATTAGGAGTATCCCCAAAGTCATCGCTGAGGAAGAGTCATCTGGAATGCTCCGACGTCACTTGCAGCTCGTCATCTGTTGGCGAACATTATTCCAAAGAACAGGGGAGTCGGACGTTCAGCAGCCGGAAGACACCGGGAAGGGAGAGCTGAGGTGAGGGAGGGGAGGGAGGCAGGAAATCATGGAAGAGGAGGAGGAGGAGGAGGAGAGGTCGTCTGGGTCGATAACCACGGGTGAGGCGACCCTTCCTCCGTGGTGGTGGCTTGTGATGCTCTCAGGGGACACTACGCTGCTCCAGAAATTAAACGACGCTCTGTAAGGCCGCCAGATTGCCCCAGGATGCTCTTATGATCCCCACGGGGCCTCAAGAAAACCATTAGGCACATTGAGTAGTGCTCCGCGGGGCTACAGGCCTGCCCGTGGACTGAGGAGCAGGCTGCCGCCCCAGGACATGTTTAGGGCCCCTTGGGGAATCCAGCCCGTCCGTGGGCCGATGACCAGGCTGCCCCGGGACGAGTGTAGCGCCCCGCGGGGCTCTCGAACACTGTGGGGCGGAGCAGTCGGTCCGCTTGGCGTTACAGCTCGCGGGAGGTGACGCCATGACACCTGCGGGTATTATTTTCCAAGAAAGTCATAATTTTTCGTTCACTCGCTCACTGTCCGATCAGACAGTCCCCACAGCAGAGTTTTGATTCGTTAATTTATTTTGAACTGCGTCTCGCAATCTCAGCGCGATCCCCCAGCCAGCGTGAACACAACACGCGCAGTTCGGAGAGTCTTGCCCAAAGGTCTTGGTGGATGTCGCACTCGTGGCAGGAGGTCGTGAGGACTGTGGGGATGACGACCAAGGCACCCTGATGGTGGCACTGCCTTAGGTACAGGAGGTGTGGCACCTGTGCGTCTTTTAAGACGTCCATCTGACCTCCAGTGACCTGGGTCACTGTCTGTACCGTGTCTGTTTGCTACATTTTTCCCTTGACGCTGTGACCTTTTGAGTCTTTGCTGTTGGTGCACTAAGTTGAAGCTTTGAATGTGTCTCTGAAAGTCTCGTGGATACAGTCTTGTGATGAGGTCTCAGTCTCCACTCCCCACTGTGTAGACTAAGAGCCTCCTCCTCGCCGCCTTCAGTCCCTCCAGCTTTGACTGGGAGCTAACGCGTCCACTGGCATGAAGACACTCAGACGCTGGAGAAGGATCACCTCCCCTCACAATCGAAGCACACATCACCGTCCTCAGCAAGCCGACCGCCTGATCCCTAAAGGCCCCTCCTGATACTCGCACTTGGGGAGTCTTGGAATCTTCCCTATCCCCTCCCCATACCCTCTCAATCCCCTCCCTATCCCCTTCCCATTCCCTCCCTATCCCTTCCCCATCCCCTCCCTATCCCCTCATCCCAGGTCGTGAGCCTCGTTTTCGCCCGCTGTTGCCATCATTTCCCTCCCACCCTGCCTCCTTCCTCCTTTCTTTCCTCCCTGCCTTCCGTCCTTCTCCCCACCTTACTTCGTCAGGATTTATCTTCCTGCATTTCCTCCCCTCCCCCACTCCCCCTCTCGCACCCCCTCCCCCACACCCACATGACGGGGTTGGCAGCATTTTTCACCCAAAGTTTCAACCATAACCCTCGTAATTTGCTTGAGGTGGTATATATCCATCACCCCCTTCCCAACCCCATCCCCTTCACCCCTCTCCTCCCCTCCACCTCCACCTTTCCCTGCCCCTCCCCCTGCGTGTGGCACTCACTCGATATTTTATCACGATATAAACTGAGGTCGTGTGATGCAGAAAAGAAAGATCACAGGAAACTTGGTCATAGAGTAAGACAGGATATTCCTAGGTTCTGTATGATTATTCCTGGCTGCTCTATTATTGATCCTGGTTACTCTGTTGTTCTTCCTCGCTACTGTATTCTTATTCCTGGTTACAGTATTATTATCCCTAATTGCTCTATTGTTATTATTATTATTATTATTATTATTATTATTATTATTATTATTATTATTATTATTTCCAGTTACTGTATTATGATTATTGATTGCTCTATTATCATATCATTTGACAACACTTATTACTTTTGGATACTGAATTATTATTTCAGGCTACAGTGTTTTCGGTTACTAAGTGCATTGCTACTTTTGGTTACTGTATTCATAACCTCGTCTACTCTGTCATTATTTTCGGTGATTGTATTGTTGTCTCGGGTCACTGTGTTGTTATCACAGTGTTGGAACACGTCTTAACACATGTGGTGCACAGACGTCCCTCCCTCACGACGCTACGACCCTTGAGCACGACGCTACGACCATTAAGTGTCGTCCCGTGGCGCTCAAAAATTGTTAGCAGTGAGATCCCTTCAGATCATTAACTACGTGATCAGAATCAAAGAAGAACCTATGTTCGAAAAAGAAAAGAAAGGAATAGAAGTGAAAGAAAATGGATTTCGACTGTTTGACTTGATATGATTTTCTCTGGTTGGAAACAGCCCGAATGCGTTATAATAGATTCTGTGACAAAGTACCCATGTATTGTGCAGCACCGATACGGAATTAAACAGGAGGTGACCTCATCCCAGCTTTGTAAGTCATCTCTCTCTCTCTCTCTCTCTCTCTCTCCATCTATCAAGATAGTTAAAAGAAAACTTGACATATGGTTGAATTCAGTCCCAGATGAACGGAAATTCGATATTTTCGTATAGCAGGTGGAAGCTGAAAAGAATGTTTATACACATCAAGCAAAATGTGCGGTGAGCGCCACGCGCCAGCCCTGCCATTCTGGCTTAAGCCTGTCATGGGTACTCGTAGGTAGGTAGATACTCTCTCTGTGCTGCAGGGGCTTCCCTAACTGGATCAATTTTTAAGATCGTGATGGCCTTCACATCACAGATTTCTATATATATATATATATATATATATATATAAACAATTTTGCTGCCAGATGGCATAGCTTGCTACATGATTAACATGCAAGGTGTCATTGTCTCAGTGTCGCTTTAACATTTCGCTCAAAAAACTGGGTCATCCTTTACTGATGTACGTATGTACGCGCCTCTGAGGGCAGGAAATGGACCTCAGATTCCCCTGAAGGAGGAGGAGGTTGCTTGACTGTGTACTGTCGTGGCCTCGAGCGAAGGGGACGGTCCGTACCTCAGGTATTACGGCGTGACCTTGGACCTGACCCTTGTAGTATAAGGTCAAAGGTCACGGCATCATAACCATCATACGTGTCATGTTCCAGAGTGGTTGCGTCTTGCTCAAGGGGGTTGAATTAGGGATGAGGTCAACACGAGATCAAAAGGTTAACACCGGTAATGCTGTCTCAGCTCGGGTTATAGTGCGTCGGAAGATGGCATTCTGACATCCCGTGCCTCACAGCCCAACCGCGTGCCATACTTCGCAGCCTCAAGTCTCAGGATCTCCCAAGATGACCCGGTTATACCCGCGAGGAGACTGGTCTTGCCCTCAGTGTCGTGTTGGTGTCAGAGGAGTCGGGAGGTCGGCCTCTGAGGGAGCTGGTCATCCACACCTGACGTCTCCGTCAGCACGAGAGTGTTCGACTGCAAGTTCCTCAGCGTCGGTACAGACTTGTGATAATTCTTCCGGGTTCGGTGGGAGTGGATTGTGATGAAAGGGGCGTCATCAGTGGCAGATTATCTCCCTTGCGGAAGAATAATGGGACCCATCCCAAGGAGATTGTCCCCCCCCCCCATTCATACAGATCAATAATGCTTCCCATTCGCAGAGAGTGATGGGGCCCATTCCCGGTCTGGAGGGAGGGGGCGCTGACCTCACCCATCCCGACGGATTTTACATAATTCTTCGCTGAATTCTGTTCGACGAGGCAGCATCACAAGGGACGCTGTCCATTCCCGGACTCGTTGATTCCTACCGGATCGGAGAAATTCAATTTAAGTTCCTGTGAACCCCTGTCCGTTGTTGTCTGTGACGGGGGGGCTGGGAGGGGGGACCGTGAACCTGCTTGTCAGCGTGGGTACTGTGTGTGTGTGTGTGTGTCTGTCTGTCTGTCTTTGCCTGTATGTTGGGGGTTCGGTCGGCTGGACAAGCCAGCCAAGAATGAGCAAGAATGACTTAAATAATTCGCTATTGATTCACTGGCAGTATGTTTTTTTTTCTCTCTCTCTCCCTCAAGCAACCAACGAAAGATATAGAGATCATAGCTTCGGGAAACTGTGAGATATTTCTTCCATTTTCCAGTGCTGTGAGTGGAGAGAATAAGAAATCAATGACTTGAATAACTCCTGAGTGAGTTGTTTCAGGGGCGAAGCCCCGCGGTGGCCCTGAAATTGGTTTCCAGGGTTTCCACGTTCCCCGCTCGTGTGGTGTGGTGTGGTATGTGGCGCGGTGTAGTGTAGTGTGTGTGGTGTGTGGTATGATGTGGTGTGGTGATTGTTTCCCCTCCACGATCTTTCATTAGCCATCATCATTTTATACCATTAATCTCGGGGCTGTGTTCTCACTGTAAAGACTTCATGGGAGGAATACGTAACTGGCGCCGAAAGATTTCCACCCCAGGAGATGAAAGTTTCAAATGTGGCGCCCTTGGGAGCGGGCGTGGGGGACTGTGGTAGGGGTCCCCCCATGCATCTGGCCCGAGCCGGGGTGCTGGGGCTGGGGTACCGGGGCTGGAGGAGCCAAGAATTGGATTAAGGTTGACTGAAGGCCATATTAGTGGGCCGGATGACGGGGCAGGGGGAAAAGTTTAAAAATTAGACTACATTTATGTCTTCATTAATTTAATTCAAATGTTTCTGTCTTAACTTCTGTGTGATATTTCCGGTATGGCCCGTGATATTTCCTATTATTTCCGACTGTATTTCTAACCCTTCAAGCACGACGGTGCGACGACTGCAGAGCGCGATGGCATGACGACCTTTGAGCACGAAGGTACGATCCTTGAGCACGGCCGTGAGATTCTTGGGTACGGTAGCTTGGTCTCTGATTTGACTCATAATGCTCTCAGCATCATACCCAAGATTCGTCATTTCGTGCTCTTGGGTCGTGCCCTTGTGCTCAGCGATCGTGCTGTCGCGCTCATTGGTCGTACTGTCGTGCTCTTTGGTCGTATTGTCGTGTTCGTTGATCAATACAGTCGTAACTTTTTCCCTTTATCGTTGAAGGTTCCAGTCACGGACAAAAGTCCACATCAAGGCCGGGCCTTAATTGAAATATAGAGAGAATTATGAAGCGGAAAAAAAAAGAGACGAAGGACAATTTTGGAGGAAGTGAAAACCTGTCTTTTAAATAAAAGTTCCAGGTCATAGTTATTGGGAAAGACATGAAATGGAAGAGAGTTCCAAAGCTTTGACGTGGAGGGAAAGAAGCAATTATCAAAGCTGCACACCCTTGAGTTGCCGATGGCCACACAATAATCATGTGACGCAGCAGCTTGCCGAGTATTCCGTGGTCTAACTAGTGGTGTGGGCACTCAAGCAGCCAGTTCTCGGGAGCAAAAGCCAAAGTAATACTTATAGAAAAGGGTTGATTCATCTCTTTTATCATTCGTACCCTCAGTCATGGAAATATCATAACAGCAGTTCAACCCAGTAATAAGAGATTTGTTGGACATAACCATATCCTCCACTCTGCTCAGGAAAACAAACATAATCTTGACAAAGTCAGCTACCCAAAAGCTGGGAAGGCGCCCTAAGTAATTTCCACTTTCTTTTTCCTTACTTTCTGTTTCAGGGAGATGGCGTTCATTGGAGCATGCTGTGCACGTGCCATGTCAGTGGCTATAAAATTTTTTGTAACATCCCCTTTGTCGGTTTCTTTATACAGAAGCCGAAATTCTAATTTTGCTATTTCAAAGGGGGAGATGCAAGGTAGCGTCATTACAACGTAATTAATACGTAGCGCCAAAACCTCAGAATAGCGCGGTTTCCTTTGAATAAGGGAGAAAAAGAAAAAACGGTGAAAACATCTTTGTAATTGACGGTATTTACTTCTCTATTGAGAGGCAGTAATGTTTCTGAAGTTAATCATCAATGTATCAGGCACATTGTTGATGAATTAAATAATCGTTGATGAAAAACGATATATATGTAATCTGTTGACGTATCTTACTGTACACCTATGACATCAACGTGTTCAGTATTTCCCAAACAGTAACAAGAAGCAACGTCGTTAGGCATGAAAGTGCCGCTTGCTGCAACACAGTGAATGCTAATAAAAGTTTTCATACTTACGATGCCTGTTTTGTTAAGCCACCTTTGTTTTGAGAATAAATTCTTGTTCCAGACATCCTTAAGGTCGCATTCACTTTTACGTTGGAGGCTTCAGTCACGGACAAAAGTCCATATCAAGGCCGAGCCTTAAATTGAAGTATAGTGAGGATTATGAAAGGGAAAAAGAAGTCAGGGAAAAGTATTTATGAATTTTGGAGGAAGTGAAAAACCTGTCCTTTAAAATGTGTCACGTCATAGTTATTGGGAAAGACATAAGAAGGTAGAGTTCCAAAGCTTCGAGGTTTAGGGAAACAAATAGCTATCAAAGTGGCCCACCCCGAGTTACCAACGGTCACACAGTAATCATGTGACAGTAACTTGCCGAGTATTGCGTGGTCTAGCAAATGGTGGGGGCAACGCAGCCGGTTCTCGGGAGTAGAATTATATACATTGTAGATGCTAGGCGTATGACCTTATATTTGGCGCTAGTTATGATGTGCACTTTATTGCATCTAATGAATTTCAGTGTAAGAAATAACATTTGTGAAGAGTCACTAAATAGTGTTAACACCAGTTTAGATTTTTTTAGCGATTGAAGGATCTGTAATGTAAGGAAATTGAATGTCTTTCCGTTGCTTATTTCCTGCAAAACTGACGTGGGTAAACGCATTAAGATTCTGTACTGGGTAATGAAGTTTATATATGTATATATATTTATGTACACACACACACACACACACACACACACACACACAAGTACTCGCCATTTCCCGCGTTAACGAAGTAGCGTTAAGAACAGAGGACTGAACCTTAGAGGAAAAATCCTCACTTGGCTCCCTTCTCTGTTCCGTTTTTTGGAAAAGTGAAAAACAGGAGGGGAGGATTTATAGGCGGCCCCCCCCCCCCCCCCCCCCCCC
>JAYMFT010197592.1:0-11741 GCA_038088735.1 Panulirus argus
ATCAACTCTGTGGCAAATGAGAGTATAGGTGGGTGAGGAACACACAGAGATGCTCTAACGCTGCGACTCACAGGGTCCTCTTCAGAGAGCTGACAACATTTGACCCGGACTTGACCTTATTTACACCACAGTAGATCACCTTTCTTGATCTTTGCAAACTCTTTGTCTGCTTGGCTGATTTCCAACCTTAGATCCACCTCATTTACTTCCATAACCACCAATCCTCGAACTACCTTTGCTGAACACGCAAATCCTCCTCTTTGGTTAATAGCCTGACTTATTTATGTTCATGCACACAGCCTCAGTGGCTCTCCTCGACCTCTTATCCCATCCTCTATGTAACACCTTCACTCCTTCCCAGTTTGGTAGCTGTTCATATTCTTCCACGTGTAGCGCCAAGGAGTTTGATGTTCTGTGAGTTTTGATATTATTTCTATGCTTTTTACCCTATAAGTAAACTAACCAAAGATGAACAGCTATTGTAATATATATATTTCCCATTCATGAACAGATGACTGATATAAGTTAGTGAGAGAAGTCACATAGTTTCCTTAGAAAACAAATGTATGCACATTTTGCCCTCACATTAGTATATACTTGAGAAAAATATATCACCTCAGTTTTCATCATGCTGGGATATAACAGGCATGAGCTTCACAAATACATGACTTAAACTGTGATTTGTTACATACATTTCTGTCCTTCAAAACAGTTGCAATAAATCATTTCATATGAACGGAATAAACTTCATGAAAACAGAATTCCCGTATCAGAGGAGAATCTGGTTCCAAGTAAAGTGAATACCTGAATCTTAATCCATTCACATACTCTGTTCTGAGTTATTCAGGGAGGCTTGACCTAAAAGCCGATTCTTGTCCAGCTTTTATGAAGAGCTTTGTCAATTATTCATTAGCCTTATGATAACGGATCATCGGTGTATTCCATTCCATTTAACTCTCTCCCTCTCTAGATCTGTTTGTCTATCCACCATTTCCTCATCTATTTGTTTGTCAAGATATATGTGTCTTTTTTGTGTTATTCTTTATATTTGCATCCTTCCCTGATCTAGCTGGTAACTATGTATATTCATTTATATTTGGGTCTCTTTCTTGATCTATGTTCCTATATCCGTAAATTTATCTACATTTTTCTGTTTATCTTTCTATGGTTTATATATCTTTTTACATGTCGTCATCATATTTCTCCAAATGAATACAATCGATATTTACTGCTTTACATATCTATTTTGTTTGTATCGAATTCTTATCGCTAATAACATCGATTATCACCTTTCAATAAACCGGTGTCAGGCAACAGGAAAACTAATGAAACTATCATTTGTCCGTGTGGATGAGGTTTTATTGCTCAGTCATGGTTGAATAAGGATTTTAGGTTCTATACATAACATTGACAAGTCAAAAGAATTCCCACTGCTGAGTTGACTGAATTATGGGAAACATTTAGCGAGGTGGGTAATCTTTTTTCTGTAATGGCATCAATCTTATTCTCTTCGAGTTTATCATATTTGTTTAGTTGCAGAAGTCAGGCGTCTAATCATTTCTCTCAGGCTAGACCAAATATTTCATTTTAATCTAATTTGATTCAACTGCTATCTGTATGCTATTAATTTTGTCAGTGTTCTGATTTCAGAGTATTTCCAGATGGTCTTAACCTGGTGTAATTTATGAACCTCGTGCCCCCACAGAAAAAATATCTCTAACCCTCGATCATTATGCATATCTTTTTTTCATCTGGTACTTTGATTATTCAAGAAAGAGTCAAGTATTCGTGTTTCAAATGTTGATGTGACTTGGAGTGTTAAAGTGACGCCCGGAACCATCCTACACTCCTCACTTTCGGTTGCCAGTCTTACTTTATGTTTCATTAAAACTATGCTGCTGAGCTGGACTTCATCACCCTATATGCACCATACGCAAACTCATCTTGATTCTTACTTCTCTTCTTCACAGCAGTTTTCGTTTCCTATATTTTTTAGATAAGTTTTAATATCTAAACATGGCATGAGGTGCAAAGAATCTCTAAGTTCCTGCCTGACTCTACTCCTAATGAGAGTGAAGGGTCTGGCAGCTGCAATAACGGCCCATCCCACATACTTTTTTTTTTTTTTTTTTTTTGCCAATCTAATAAAGCTATCTCTTCCTTTCATCTCATTTCACCAACGTTCATAGTCTTTCTAGTAACCTCATTTCTGTTAAACACCATCTAATTAGCGCCTCTCCTGATGTCTTACATCTCTAGGAGATCCATCCGTCTAATGATATTTTTACTAACCACTTTCACAACTCCAGCGACAATCTTAACCCCCGATTCCAATTCAGAGGTGGTGTCTGTGTTTATTCCAACAGTAGTACAAATGTTGCGCTCCTTTAAGACTAAATCTTCAAACCTTAATGTCATCAGGCTTAAGACTCGTCTCCCAGCTACCACTGTTTTCCTTCGTTTTGGCTATTAACCCGAAATAATTTATAGCTTTCTTCGACTATGCAAATTCCTGCCAAGAGATTGTGACACCCTCGCACCCACAGGCAGAGTTTCTCAATTTAAGAGACTTCAACATACACTATAAGGAGGGAGTGAACTCCTCTCATACACAGGTGAGGGGGACTAAAACCCTCACTGTTTTTAGTCTTAAAGATATGGAACATTAAATCACCCACCTTACCCATACTTCTGACCTTTGTGACCATTCCCTTAACACTTTGGATATGTTAACCATCTTTAATTCTTCTCGATGCAGTTACACAATCTCGCCCCAGTTAGTTCATCTAACGATACATCTGCAAATGTTTCTCTTTTCACTGCATCTTATTCTTTACAGTCCTATTTAAACGTAAATATTGGCATCATAACACTGACTGAAATAACTTGTTAAAATTCTTATGTACCTGTTTTGGGGCATATTACTACCATATCCTTTGGTGATGCTTCTGCCTCTGGTAAACATAGTAGCAGATATTACTGTTGTGCGACAGACGAATGTATCTCCTCTTTCTCTAAGATTTCTTCTTCCACTCCGTGGTTTAACCATGTCTGTTTGAGACAAGGAACCTGACATATTCTGCTACGGTACAGAATTTATTTCCATCCGTGATCATTGCCAGTATGTTATGCGTCAGGCGAAGCGTTCCTGTACCCAAAGAGAGTACGACAGCCTCTCCCTCTTCATCCACTGTAGGACTCTAGTCTTTAACAACTTCTGTCACACTTTTCCGTTCGGAAGGATTTACAGCTATCTCCCTGTGACATAACAACTAATTTTGCTTCTCTCTTCTACACTAACTCCACTTTGCATGACTCTAGCATTCCCTCACCTCCTGATGTTTATCTTACTGTAACCCATTTTCATAGCACTTGCAAAGCACTTCTCCCTTTGGACACAAGCAAGACTTATGGACCAGATGGCATTCAACCCAAAATATTGAAAGCGTTCCTCAGAGTTTGCGCCTGTGCTACTGGTCTGTTCAACTTCTGTTTTAAAAACGAAGAATTTCCTTCATCTTTGCCACATACCGTCTCAAAGAAAGGAAACCGTTCTAGCATTTCCAGATATTGTCCTGCTTCTCTGACTTTTACAATTTGCGAGGTCTTTGAATCCTTCTTCAACTCCCATATCCTCAAGCATGTTGAATCTCCCGGTCTTCTCTCTGTCCACCAGTATGGCTTCCGTAAAGGATGTTGCACTAGTGATTTGTATACCTATCTTTCTCTCTCGTCATCGTTTGTAAGATTTTAGAGAATCCTGTGTTGATATATGTCAGTCGCTTCTAAGAGGTTATGACAGTGGTGTCTCTTTTGGCTCGACCTGCGTCTGGTCTCTACACACTCTCTATCACCTCAGACTTGATAAGGATATCCCAGTGGAATAAACAAAGCCTCCAAAACCCAATCCTTGCTTATCTATTTTCCTAAAACTCCTCACTTTTCCTGACTCATCTGATGGAACTATAACTCTACCACTCGGCACAATGAACGTACTTGGTATTACTGTAACGTCATACTTCTCTTGGACACTTCACCTTACACAATCATCTAACTCGTCTTCTAATAATAAACTGGGAGTCCTTGTCAGATACCGTATATTCTTCTCTTCTGAACAGTTGCTCCGACCGTGCGACAGGGTAATTCGTTCATATATGGAGTACTACTCTCATGTCTGGGGAGTTTCTGCCTCTACATAGTTCATAGACAGACTTGAGTCTTAAACAGTTCGACATCTGAACTCTTCCAGTCTGACCTTACAACCCGACCAACTTGCTATACTCCTTAACTTTAGTTTGCTTTCAACATTTTCTGCATGACCTGGAAATGTGTTTCAGAACTTGTACCTTTCAGTTTGTTGGGTTTTTCTTCTAAGAGCACCAAGCATGTTGCAAAACGAACGACAATGACTTCCTTAGCTGCTGCTACATATGTTCTAATATTCGTTCAAAGAACGTAACTCTTTCGAAATAGCCGTGAGAAACTTCGCTTGGGGCTCTGGCCCCAACAATATATTAAAAGTCCAGTGATATAGGCTGTGAATGGAAGTCATAGAGCCACTGAATGCCATTTTCTACTCAAAATATCATATTCTTTATAGAAAGATATAGCATTTCCAGATTTTCCTAAAAATTCTTTCAGCTGTTGGTGATTAAAACCTCTAAACTACCTGAATTTACGTTTAAAAGGAGCTTTCACAATATAGTTAATTCCACTTAGTTAAGAAACAATAACTTATTGTTTGGTACTACAGTAGTAATGAACTAGGTCCATGTAGTTTTGACCAATAACTTTACATCTTATTGCAACTACTGTCAGGTGGAACCATCAGCAGTGACACCCGCGAGAGATGTTCCAATGGTTCGGTTTTTTAGGGTCTTTAGTGACAGCAGCTCATCAGGTGTCGGGAATCTTCTTTGGTTCTACGAGGGCAAGTAAAGATTGATGTCAGCAACATTGATACTGTCATTTGGGACGAAAAACTGGCGAGCATCATCCTGTTGTTTAAGGTCGTTATCTAAATGTATCTAAACTACATGACACGGTCATTTTCGAAAATCATGCCTGAATATATTTAGGTTCCTTTTCTAGAGGGAAAATGTTCACAACCTCAGTGGAAAGTTTACCTTCCATTGTTGTTTCATCAACCACGACATTGTTCACAAGCAGAGAAGGCTCATATCCATGCACTACCCTGTTAAAATGTGATTCTTTTGTAATAACATCTTTGCCTAACTCCATTAATTGTTATCGTGCTTTTTCTTTTCGTTTATCACGAAGAAACTCATTTTGATAAGAATTTATTTATAATTTTATGCTGTTTTAATGTTGTACTCCCTCATGACTGCGGTACTTAGTTTGAGTCAAAGACTTCAACAATCATATTCTCCCATCACCAATTAACCTTCACTATGCTTCTCTTCAAACTGTTTATATGGTTGGCAGTACGGCGTTTTTTTACTAATCTATAACCAGCTTTAGTAAACCTCGGCTACCACCTGACTGACAACACTCACACATACAGGAACTGAACGTGTTCATCACTCATCCAACTAGAGCTCTTTCCCAACCTTCCTCATCCATGTGTCCTAACGCAACCCAAAGATTTTCTAACAGGTGTCCTACTTTATGGTAACCTCAGTAAGGTTGAGTAAAAGACAGAAGAGTATTTAAGATACTTTTCGGTACGATAAAGATTAATTTTAAGGGTCCAAATCCTAAATTCCCCTTTTCGACAGAGAATCATCAGATTATTTCATTCCGTCTACGTCTTAAGCTATTATTATTAGTTTTTGCCATTTCCATGGGTTGGATCAATGAATGTAGTCAAGCACCCTTTGAAAGGAAGATGTTATATTTTTTGCTGAATTTGGGTCCCATATCTTAGGGCCGTTGGCTGGCAAAGGGCAGGGACTTCCAGGTCTTACAAGAGAAATTTCGTTTATAAAAGTGGCCTGAGCATTCTCAAGCTGAGGCGTCAATGGATAATGCACCACATCACAGGGACTTGGGGGCCAAATGTGGGATCCCGTGGTATGTGCTGTAGAGGAGGAGTAGGTTACGAGGTAGTTCAGATCTTCAGACTGCCTCGCATGATGTGCTACTTCATCCACTGATGTGTTAGCGACTGCTGAGCAGAGTGGCTGTAAAGGAGTGAGTCTTGAACAGTGAGGCTGCAGAAGAGTGACTGTTCAGTGGTGTGGGCTGTAGAGGATCAGCTTTTACCACTGAGAAAGTGTCAATCACAACACATATATAAAGTAGAGGTTCTGTACTTATGGTCTTATTACCAGGATGAACTATACTCCAGTAATTTTGGCATGTTTACTTGTATACTTGCCTGTTCGTTCTCCAGATACACAGTCTGAATATATGGTGACTTCTGTGTTTTTACTGTAAAATGAAAGAATAGGATTTTTCTGATTTCTGCGTCTTGACGGAAACATTATCAATGTTTAGATGTTTAACGCTGCATTCGTATCCTCCCTGGGTAGGGGTAAACTACTATAGCTCTAGAAGTAATCATCAGACGAGATGTTAGTTTATCTTAGGTATGTGATGAATATCTTTCCAAATTGTTTTTCCCCATTTTTCTTTCAAATTATATCACAAATGTTATTTTCACAATATCCAGTTGAAGTCTGGCGGCCAGACGCACTGCCAACGGTATGTAGACCATTCAGAGATGAAACGGTATCAGTCTGTGCCAACAGTGAAGTGTAGCGTGATATACAGTAATATACATTTTTCCGTAATTCTGTGTTGTTAAATGATATATTATTTCTGTTTTTGCTATTAGATGATAATCACATATCACATGGTGGTATGATAATCATTATAGCGATTGATAAGCAACTCTGGTATTTTCTGCCAGATATGTTTTTGAATGTGACGATAATCTGCAATGGAAAATTAGGTCACGTTAAATCATAGCAGTGTCTTTTGTTATTTTTTACGTTTGAAGCTCCAGTCACGGACAAAAGTCCACATCAAGGCCAGGCCTTAATTAAAATATAGAAATGGTTATGAAAGGTAAAGAGAAGAGACAAGGGAAAGTACTTACGAATTCTGAAGGAGATAAAAGTCCTGTCTTTAAAAATGCACCAGGTCATAGTTATTGCGAAAGACATGAAAAGGTATAGAGTTTCAAAGCATCAAGGTGTAGTGAAAGAATCAGTTATCAAAACGACCCTGCCTTGAGTTGCCAACGGTCCCATACTGTCAGTCTTCGTAATTCGTTATGTTAGTACGTGTCTTACTTTTCCGTACGCTGTATGGAATCATGCTGAGGCATTACAGGGTTATACTGGTTATATGCTTCCTTGATCCAGAATGAGACACACTGCTTTCTTACCACATGATACATCAAACAGTCTCTTGCAAGTAAAAGAATGTTACGTACATTTTGTAATGTGTTACGGATTATCGTTTCCTGATGCATCATGCTGTGATATGTCAGGTTAAGGATTGTTAAATTTTGCACTGGGCATCATATCGAAGTATTGTGATAAGACAAACGACTGTTCACTGAACCATGAGTATACGATTCACTGAGTCCATGTGTTTATATGAAATCAGAATATCTTACTTTAAGTTCTTTCTCCGTGCTTTGTTGAGACGACCTCACTAATGAGACATTAAGTAACGTCTGCAGGAGAAGAATAACCTGTCATCGTCGTCATACACCGGATGGTAAGATAACAGCGGCGGTCTCACTGATGAACCTACCACGTGTGATAACCATCCTGGCTCAGGCTGCGCCATTAGCAAGGCCTGGCTGATGCAATACCCAGCTGTCCTTTTATTATTACCTCTCGTAAATATGAACTATGGCGAACGACTAATTCGCTTACCACATTTAACTCCGGGATGACGGGGACTGCGTCGTGATGCTTATTGCACTGCATGAAGCTTTAGATTTATGGTTAGTGGTCGGGAAATTACTGCTGCTAGACAGCATTTCCGCCTTACCAAGAGCCAGAGCCAACATCCCGCTATGAAGTTTGTTGCTGCCTGTGGAATGTACTGCCGTCCAAGCCCTGGAACCAGACTCCAGACCGACTGGCTGAGAATGCCAATCGACATTATCTTCTTCCCAGGTTCCTGAGCAAACTTCCAGCATTTCTGGGTCCCAGTAACTGAGGCAACATCTTCCCACACGAGAAGTTTAGCCTGTTGGGAACTGCTGAATAACAGAGGGACCAGCTCTGAGGATGCTGCCTCGGGAAACTCTCTGAGCAAAGTATTCCACCTCAAGGTTGAGTTTTGCATTCCCGAGATGAAAACACATTATTACCTTCTGGAACATCATCACTGAGGGTACCCTGGAAAAAATTTCTCTCAAGTACCTAAGCAAAATTTCAAGGATGAGATATGATAATCAGCAATTAGCGTATACCTCTTATCCGGAAGGTTATGTTATATAAACACCATTGTGTTTAGATATCTCCTGGAATGAGAGGTTAATATTTGGCTCAGGTACGTCTTCTCCTTCTCTTGGGGTCGATTGAAGTAAAAGTTGGTAGGCATATTAAATGTGACAATATTTGTTTCAACTATTTGCTTATTTCTTAATTTGGTGGATAAGGAATTGTATGGGTTCACAATAAAAAACCTCAGGACATACACTTTGGGCTACTATTCCTCACAGTCTGAATCGGTTGAGACGAAACAGTGCTTACAGGGTGGATTTGTCATCAACTGTGTCCTGTCATTTGATATTTCATGTCTTGTTCTACTTTTCTCTTTGCTTGGTATCAACCCATTCATTATTTGTTTCATATCCTCATAGCTTATTTTCATGTTTGTTTCAATACTATTGCTCTTGAAGCTCTCACTCGAATTTGTGTTCGCAGTCCTTTCAATGATCCTCTTGTCTGATCCGTCATAGTGATTATTCATGTCACTGAACTCATCGTTATTTTCTGTCGCTGTTTTACGTTTATATTAATTCACTTTTTTATTATACGTTTTGATATTTCTATGACAGTATGACTTGATGAACTAGTATCAATCACGTCTGTACCTAAAACCAATACCATGTTCTCTAGCAAGGAAAGTGTTACTAAACTATCGCCTGTGGTCGGCACTTGGTTTATCTCCATAAAGCTGAATAATTCACGCAGCTTTATCAATCTCTCGAGAGGTTTTCATCCGCATTTGCATTTTCATATCTACACCCATAACCTACTAATTTTTCCTGCTACTCATTAACCTGGAAGTTAAAGTCCACAGACCATACAGTTATCGGAAGTGGTTTCTCCACTCCCTCTAAGTATTTCTTCAATTTATGTTAACTTTTGTTTAAAGACAAATAGCTTGGTTATGGTGGTCTGTATAACACTAGGGTTGTTTTGCTTATGACTGTGATTTTCACTGCAGTTCGTTCACATTTTTGCTGACTCATATTGATTATCTGCTACAACTCCCTGCTTCAGTTTGGTTTTATCTCTTCTTAATGTTCTTATCGTTCCAGATTTGCCTTATCTTTCATTTTTTCGTAAGCTACTTTTCTGTAATGTTCATTAGAAACTGAGTTGTTCTTCTAAGTGTACTGAATGATGTAACTCACTTTAATTCTAGAGTTCGTACTCATTAAACTTTGTTTTTCATTACATACTAGCAGATTTGAGCTCTCGGCTGCTGGCTCCTGTGAAGGACTACCGCACTCTCTCACCGCCACGCCCTCCAACACTGGATACAACACCCTTTCTCACCACAACCACTACTCTCTCCCTCCTTGTCGACCCGGTCTCCTTCATAACTACACTCCCCCTCCCTCCTTAGCAGTTTTACCTACTCCCTCACTACGACCACTCACTTCTTCCATGGCCACCATATCCTCCTTCACCAACACCACTCCCTCCCTCCCTCCCTCTTTGTGTATTACACCCTCCCTCTACATCACCATTCCTCCCTCCCTTGTAACTATATCCACCTTCACCATTACCATTCCCTCCTTCCCTGGCCACCACACCCTGAATGGCTGACAGCATTGTTCAGTGGTTCCAAGCACCTGACCCACCATGTTCCCTCTCCATACCTTCTACAGTGTCGGGACAGCCATACCGTTCAGTAATGAATGATTTTCCAGGAAATTTTTCATCCTAATAGCCTGCTGAGTCTCCGAGGAATTGGATGAAATATGGCAACCATGTTTTAGGGCCAATTGTGTTGCGTGTGACAACTGCTGCGACATGTTTACAACTGTATATGGTGGTTAGTTATCCTGTGTCTGGCAACTTCCTGGTTGGTTTTACGGAAGAGTGAAAGACAGGCAGATAAGGACAGCTTTTTATTGTATAGATGTTTTGCGTTTTCAGCGATGCTGTATTCCTATATCTGGCAGATCTGTCATTACTTGGTTCTGTGATAGTTAAGAGTTTCACGAGTTTGGTGGGTTTCTATAGCTGACATTATCTAGACGATAGTTTATTTTCCGCCTCTAATTCCACCAGGTTCTCATGCTTTGACTATCCATTCTTGGTTTCGTTTTCTTGTGACATCTCCGTTGATCTCTTAATTATGCTGGTTCTCTACCTCATGTTAATTCCAGTATTTGCTCACTTTGTTTTCCTTAAACGGTCTTCATCTGTGCTAGAACTCCTCTATGTCTACTTCATCTTTATGCTGATCGTCATTCCCTTTCCTTCCTCCAGTTCCTCTTTTATTGGTTTCAAATCTTATATTTTCCTAATATTTCACTGTTGTTTGATGTTTAGATATACATGTGTCTCCTTTTTTACATTCTTGTTCATTTGCATAGCAAAAGCAGATATCTTGGCTTTTCATTTGCATATATGGTATTAGTCATGTTTGTAGCGGTTTCTTGTGTTATCGTATTCACAGTCTTCCCCATCATAACATCCTGTGACTTTAAAAGTTCTAATCACAAGTGGGTTAATGTAATCATCTTCATCAAAGTGTCTGCATTAAATACTTGAATATTGTTTTATACATATGTCTTTGTTTATCATTCTATTTGTTGGTGACTCATTATTTTCCTTTTGCTATGTTATCCTTTGATTTCATTCTAGTTAGTTATATCTATCACTTTCATCTTCAGTCTTAATTTGCCTTTGACTTGACAAATTTACTTTTTTTTGTTTCTCTTGTTTATGTTCATTTTCTTCACTCTTATGTTCTCATTACTACTTTCTTGTTCTATGTCAGTCACATAATGTTCATCTATACAGTCTTTCCTTCCTCGCCTGGACTGTAGATTTTGTCTTTTCTCTCACTGTACACGAATTACAGCGCTGCAGATATCCACTGGTTTCATTATATAATTTCTTCAAGGAAATTTATGCTTCTCTTGTCGACAGTCTACGCTCTTTGTTTCCGGTATTAAGTCTGCCTGTATAACACATTTCAGTTTTCTTAAATTTCATCCTTTTTCATATGATCACTGCACAAAGTTTGTATGAATAATTCTTTATATCTTTGTTGGGATTTATATTCTCTGTTCTATATGCTTCATTAGAATATGAATCCAAGTCAATTTTCTGCAACACTGCGTTAATAATTTTCTGTATCATCTCTTGAGTTTTCAGTTTTCTACTGTATTCATGATGTATTATCAGTTTGATTACTTTATTATCCTGATAAGAACTGCAAATAAATCAATAGTTGAATTGCTAAGACTTGCAAGAGAGAAATAGATAAATAGATACATAGATAGATAGATAGATAGATAGATAGATAGAGAGAGAGAGAGAGAGAGAGAGAGAGAGAGAGAGAGA
>JAYMFT010197603.1:298-11741 GCA_038088735.1 Panulirus argus
TGGAAATGGTGAAAAACTTATGAATGGTGTGCTGAAAAATGACTGGTGATTGGAATATCTGGCTTAAAAAGAGGGTTATACACAAGTATACGTATGTGAGTTGAAGAGATGGTCAAAGGGCAATGTTAGATTATGTAGTAATTTTATAGATATGTAAAAGAGATACTTTTGGATGTAAATGTCCTGAAAGAGTCAGCTGATGAGATGTATGATCACCATTTCGTGGAGGCGAAGGTGAAGATTTACAGAGATTTAAAAAAAAAAAAGGAGAGAATGTCGGGGAGAAGAGAGTGGTGAGAATAAGTGAACCTGGAAAGGAAGCGAGTGCGAAGAAATACCAGGAAAGATTGAGTGCAGAATGTCAGAAGGTGAGAGCAAAGGAAGTGAAGGAAGTGGATGAGGAATTATATGCATTTACGGAAACAGTGATGGAATGTGCAAGAGATGCATATGGCATGATAAAGGTGAGAGGTGGGCAGATTAGGAATGGTAGTGAGTGGTGGGATGAAGAAGTAAAGCTGTTATTGGAAGAGAAAAGAGAGGCGTTTGGGCGGTACTTACAAGGAAGGAGTGCAAATGACTGGGAGATATATAAGAGAAAGCGGCAGGAAGTTAAGGGGAAGGTGCAAGGTTTGTGCTACAGTCATCTCTCCGCTTTCCCAAAATTGTTTCAGTTACCCATTTTATTTTGTTCACTTTTCCATGTAATGTGCGTTGCATGATAAAGTCTTTTGAAAAGTCTGATTGCTGTATGTTAAAATGGGAAATTTTGTTCATTTGCTTGTGTGTAGGTTAATAGTATGAAACTTTACTATTGTTACAATCTATGGAAGACTGAGAAACATATGAGATATAAGAGAAAAAAATAATGAAAATTACTTCTGTACAACAATAGAAAAAAAGTATTGAAATGTTTTGTTTTGTCTCTGTCTGATCTTAGGTTTGGGGGATGGATGTTGTACAACGATTGTCTGGTAAATGTATAAGGTTATTGCATACATCTTGGTGATTTCAAGGAATTATGTTGCATAGTTTGGTTCAGTATATTTGCATACGACTGACCAAGTGAGATAAATAGAGGAGGGGCATTGTATTTGTAGAAAATTTTGTTAATTGTTCAGAGAGCATATGTTTATTTTGATAGCGTATATAAATTTTAGATTTTTTACGTCCCTGTGTCTGGAATTCAAACCAGTGCTGAATGGAAAGGAGATAATATCAAGCGGCCATCAGCTGTCAGGAGACGTTAGCCAGATGTTAAAGATCTGCGTCTAGCCTAAATCTCTGTTACAGGAGCCATTATTTCAGATTTCTGATCTAATGGGCCTATGGGCTGATTAGACATCCTTAAAGGAAGGGGTGAGGTCGTAACATGTGGGCCTGTCCGGGATCTGAAAACCAAGTGTACTGGAAGCGACACCAAGTGAACTGACTGTCCAGTGTAACCACGTTCTACCGAAGTGGTGGTTTAGTACTCTACTGTGCGCTTATTTGATGTACTGGTGAAGATTTCTGTAAACAAGTAAGTCTTCATATTTGTAAGACGTGGCAGATAACGTAAAGAAATTCACGGTAATCCAGGATGTACAATTCTGTACCAGTGCAATAAAGATGAATTAAACCGGAAGGCAGCTATGTATGGGATTTCTCTGAGGTCGCACATCAAAGGAGATATGCAGAGAGAATTCATTAATAAATCAGTGTCCTTAGCAATATTGGAGGAATCTGAAGATGCTGAAAATCGTGGTGATGGTGAGGTGCAGACAAGTGAAAAGGTGGCAATGGAGAGATTGAGTCAGAATTTAAATTTTTGAAAATGCAACTAGAGGCAGAAAGAGAAAAGGAGAGGATATAGGCAGAGGCAGAGCAAGAAACGACACAGGCAGAAAAAGAAGTAAAACTCAGGAAATTAGAAATAGAGGAGAGGACAGGTGCAATAAGAGAAACTGGTGATAAAGATGATAAAGTAAATCAGTTACGTAAGTCTATAGGAGATGCTGAGGATTTCTTTAATCAGCCTGAAAAACTTGCAGCTATTAAGGAATAGGATGAAAGTGACTGGGCTATGTTGGTGCAGTATAAATTTGAGGGCAAGGCTAGAGAGGCGTATGCATGTCTGAGTAAGATGGAATTAGCGGATTATATGGCTGTTAAAGAAGCGGTGTTGAAGACGGTGAAATGGATGCAGAAGTGAACAGGAGAAGGTTTAAAGAATACAAGTGGACAAACTCATCTTGAAGTAGCCAGAGAGTGTGGAATGAAATTCGACAGGTAGTGTACGTCTGAAGAAGTTGAGAAGAAGGATGAAATAAGAGAACTACTCCTGTTGGAGCATTTCAAAAGTACTGTACACCCTGAAATAAATTATGAAATAAGAGCAGGGTGAGGAATGTGATGGAAGCGGCCAGGATGGCTAACCACTTAGAAGTGGCACACAAAATGTATAAGGGAGAGGTGTCACATAAACCAAGTGGAGTAAGACAGAGTAATAGGCAGAATTATAACAAACATAATAAACAACAACACTATTCAAATGTTAAGCAACCTAGCTCATATCATTTTGTGGAAGTTCCACCTAATTATGTGTCACAAAATACTGTAGGGAATAGATACCAAAGACAAGCGCCATACAGGTATCCGAGACCTCATTTCTGTCATAACCCTTATGCTAGTAGACAGGATAGACCACCAATGAAATGTCTGGGATGTGGAGAAATAGGTCATGCTAAATATCACTCTAAAAAAAGAAAAAAATGCCTGCGGCATTAACTGTTGCTTGAAGAAAGACCCAGGATGTTTGTGATGTGAGTAAACCAAAACCTGTAGATTTTGAGAAATATATTATTGAAGGAAAGGTTGGGACTGAAGTTAGTCCTGAGAAAAAAAAATAATATTGAGAGATACTGGAACAGATCAGAGTCTAATTCTGAGAGATGTATTAGGGTGGACAGAGGAGTCTTACTATGGTGAAGAAGTAAGTGTAGAGGGTTAGGAGTAAGAGGGTTAGGATCAGGATGACTGTCCCATTACAAAATATGAATCTTAAGAGTGAATTTTCGAGTGGTGGTGTAAAAGTTGGGATTTGTGAGTAACTTCCTGTATCTGGAATACACATGCTATTGGGAAATGAATTGGCACGTGACAAATTACTCCCCGAGTCTAACATGAATGAACATCCATTTGATGTAGAAGCTACTGCGGAGGTGAATCACATGACGGATAGAAATGTGGAGAATACTTCAAAGGAGTGTAAGCCTGATGACGATGTACAGTACAGTGAAATTATTTACCCAGCTTGTTGTAACCAAGGGCATGAAAAGGAGAGAAGTTGAATATGATATATATGATATATTTGATAAAAAGGAGTCTGTAACCAGAGCTAATACAGTGGAATTGAGGAATGAAAGTGCTCTGTGGAATCAAAAATTGGTGTACTTCCAGATTTTGTTGTGGACAATGAGGAGTTGATAAAGTTACAGAAGAGTGATGAGAGTTTGAAAGAAAGCTGGGATGAAGTTGTTTGAAATGGGAATGAGAGCGATATGTCAGTTGAATTTTAAGTACAGAGTGGTGTGTTAATGGAGGTCTGTTCATGTTCCAGCATCTGATCACTGAGAGGTAAGACACCAGATTGTTATTCCAAAGATAGATAGGACACATGTTATTGCTTAATCCCATGGTTCTTGTTTGTCAGAACATTTGGGAGTCAGAAAGACAAATGACAAGTTATTGACTCATCTCATTGGCCAGTACTGTAACAGTTTTGAATTATGTCAGTGAGTGGGTAAACCGAACTAGACTATACGACCAGCACTACTGCAACCAATTCCTGCTTTTTGTAAACCTTTTAGCAAAAATGTAATTGATTTTGTAGGTCTTTTTCCAAAAAGACGTACAGGAAATCGGTATTTTTGAACCATAGTGTGTTCGTCTACCAGATTTCCAGTAGCAGTACCATTACGTAGCATACATTCTAAAACTATCGAAAGAGAGTTAGTGAGATATTTCTCCTGGGTGGGTCTGCCTGAAATTGTACAGTCAGACCAGACCAGGAAAGTAATTTCACTTCAGGAATTTTGAAGAAAATATTAAAGGGGTTACATATAAAACAAAATGTGTCAAGTGCTTATCACCCACAAAGCCATGGAGTCGTGGAGAGATTTCACCAGACTTTGGAAAATACTTTGAGAATGTATTGTGAGGAATTGTCTGTAGATTGGGATGAAGGTGTGCCTTTAGCAGTGTTTGCCTTTGGAGATGCAGTACAAGAATCTGCAGGTCTTAGCCCATTTGAGTTGGTGTGTGCCCCCGCCACTAGTTAGACCACACAATACTCGGCAGGCTGCTGCGTCACATGATTATTGTGTGGCCATAGGCAACTCAAGGGTTTGCCGTTTTGATAACTGCTTCTTTGGAACTCTCTACCTTCCCATGACCTCTCTTTTCCGTTTCATAATTCTCTATAATTCAATTAAGGCCCGGCTTCGATGTGGAATTTTGTCCGTGACTGGAGCCTTCAACATAAAAAAAAAATGAATTGAGAGGTCCATAGAGTATGTTGAAGGAGAAGTGCATAGGGAAGAGTGATTCTCCTGGATTATTGAAGTAAGTGACAGATTTTAGAAACTATTGTGTAGGGCTAGAGAGATTGTTGCAGAAAATTTGAAAGAGTGTCAGGACAATATGAAAGTATGGTATGACAAGAAATCTAGAAGCAGTGAGTTCAGACCTGGTGATCAAGACTTGGTGTTATTGCCACAAACAGTTAATCCTTTGAAAACAAGATATTGGTCCCTGGGTGGTTGAGAAAAGAGAGATAGAATTGAACTATATTGTAAATATTCCAGGAAGACGCAAGCCAAAACTACTGTGTCATGTAAAAATGATAAACCTCATTTTGATAGATATTCTTTGAAGGATGATGATAGTAGCATTGCTTGTTGTTCATGTGTCAGGTCTGTTGATGTGGAGGTAATGGATAAAACTGAAAATGAGAAGTTGGGGAGATGTGAAGATAATATGTTAAACAATCAAAATGTGTTAAATACCTTAGAAAAGAGCTTGATCATTTAGAAACTGAGAAGAAAAGTGAAATCACACAATTTATACATGAGTTTAGGTCTTTATTTTCTGATGTTCGTAGGAGAACTGATGTAATGCAACATGATGCTGAGGTCGAAAATGTAACACCCATTGAGCAACACCCATATAGAGTGAATCCTAAGGTGAGGGAGATAATAAGAAAAGAAGTACAGTATATGCCTGACAATGATCTGATTGAAAAAAGTGAGTCCTTGGAGTTCACCCTGTGTGTTGATGACTAAACCTGATGGTATTTCCTATAGATTTTGTACCGATTCCAGAAAGGTAAATATGTTACTAAAGATGACTCGTATCCCATTCCAAATGTGGATGTCTGTATTGATCTGATATGAGATGCTAAATTTGTAACTAAGATATATGTACTGAAAGGGTATTGGGAAGTACCTCTGACTGAAAGAGCAAAACAAATTTCCGCATTTGTAACTATGGATTGTTTGTATCAATATAAAGTGTTTCCCTATGGTATGAAAAACAGTGGTTTTACTTTCTAGACATTAGTAAATCAAGTATTGTGTGATGTTAAAGATTGTTCTGTGTATATGAATGATACTATTTTGTATTAAAAAACCTGGGAAGGACATTTGCATTTAATGAGGGAAGTATTTAACAGGTAGGACCAAGCAAATTTAACTATAAACCTTGTGAAGAGTAAATTTGCTAGAGCAACTGTAGAATATCTGGGTCATGTTGTTGGTCAGGGAAGTGTCAAACCAATTAATGCTAAAGTGAAAAATATTATAGGATATCAAGCACCTACAAATAAGAAAGAGTTATTAAGATTTCTGGGTATGGCTGGATATCATCATAGGTTTTGTAAGAACTTTTCAACCACTGCTTTACCGTTAACCACCTTTAGATAAATAAAACAGATACTTGTGAGAGCACTCATATTTTCCACTCCAAATTATGATACATCATTTAAACTGTATATACTTACTAGTGATTTTGGAGTTGGTGGAGCTTTGATGCAAGAGAAAAATGATGTTCATTTTCCATATTGCTATTTTTCACAAAGTTTCTTTCATATCAGAAAAATGATAGTATTATTGAGAAGAAAACATTGGCATTGATATCAAGTTTGAACCATTCTGGTGTTTTTATGACAGGATCATGAAGGCCGATCCAAGTGTTTACGGATCACAATCCTCTTGTAATTTTGCATTAGATGAAAAACGTAAACCAATGTTTAGCAAGGTGGAGTTTTTTGTTACAAGATTATGATTTGGTTATGAAACATATAAGAGGAAAAGATAATTGTGGATATGTGTAATGAATTTGTAACTACGTAGATACCACACATATATTTACCCATGCCTCCTGTACTCTTATTACCATAATCATTTCTACTTCTGTTGCAAAGCCTAGCCTACCTAACCTGCAGATGTGGCGGCAACCCTGTAATTACAACAGTCTTTCTTTCAAGCCTTCAGATTAAGCAGTACTGGGCACAGTTACCCCACCAAAATTATGTTGTAGCTGATGCCTTTTTTTCCGTATTCTAATTAGTCATGAGTCAATCTGTGGCTGGCTGACTCATGTCTTTATTGGGAGGGTGATGTTACAGTCATCTCCCTTTTTTCCCAATAATTGTTTCAGTTACCCATTATATTCTATCAGTTTTCTATGTAATGTATGTTATATAATAGTCTTTTGAAAAGTCTGATTGCTGTGTGTGTTAAAATGTGAAATCACATTTATTTGATTGTGTGGAAAGTAATAGTATGTACCTTTACTATTGTTACAATATATGGGAGACTAGGAAACATATAAGGTATAAGAGAAAAAATAGAAATTACTTATATAGAAGCATAGAAAAAGTATTGGGATGTTTTGTCTTTGCCTCTGTCTCTGATCTTAGGTTTAGAGTTAGAATGTTGTACAACGCTAGTCTGGTAAATGTATAAGGTTATCTGTAAACTGAGGTCGACAGATTTGCATACGACTGACCAAGTGAGATAGATAGGGAAGAGCATTGTATTTGGATAAAATGGTAATAATGATAATCAAAATAATAACAATAAATGGTTTTTTGACCAAGAAAGTTATGCATTGGATGAGTCAATATAAAACATTGTGTCTTGGTTTACAATAACTAGTTTGAATTAAATTGGATTTATCCCTAAAATTACAAGATCTTAGAAAAATGAAAGATAAAGATGATAAACTAAGAACATATAAAACATAAAAAAAAGAATCAGATCACTTTAAAAAGGAATATCAATGCTAAAAATGTCAAAATACTGTATAAGTCTACGTATACAGAAAAAAATTGTTAAAACGAGACATCATGAGGAATTCAGTGTGTTGTTAATTCTTATGCAATATATGGGATACAGGAATTCTGATACCGTGTAGTTCTGTATCTAATATCACTTAGTAAATGTGAGCCTTTCCTTGTGTCCCTGCCGTGTATGTCATGCAAAATCTGTAGTAGCATGTGTCTATGAGACCTCTAATTGAGAAGGCACCTTCCAAGCCTTAGAATTAGCTCCTCACGCCTGCTGTACATCGATTCACCTCTGAGTACTTCTAAGGTTCTTTCATACCCATTGTAGTGGCAACCAAGGATTATTTTGAAGCACCTTTTTTGGATGCTTTCTAATTGATTATGCTGTGTTCGGGTCAAGCCAGGGTGCCACACTGGGGCTGCATATTCTAATGTTTTTCTGTTGAACCATATGTAAAGTGTTAGCATTGCTTCCCTGCCGAAGCCAAAATGAAGTGCTCTATATAATATAAATATACAATTGTTAGTCTTCTTTGTTAAATAATCTATGCGGTCATTCCAATTTAATTCATTATCAATATATACACCTAGGAGTTTACATTTGTGCACTATCGGTAGATGGTATTTATTCAAAGTTAATTGTGGGTACACTGTTGATCTTTTTGATGGACTGATTATCATAACTTCACACTTTTGTGGGTTTGGTGACATTCTGACATGAACACTCTCTCTTGTAAAATCATTCAATGAGTCTTGCATTGCAAATATTATATTGTGCTGAAAATCAACTATTTCGGCTACTGTCATATCATCTACATATTTATCATGAAAAGTGGCGTCTGCGCAGATGCTTTTGATGACTGCCAATAATATAATGGGTCCAAGGTGTATTCCTTGAGGTACCCCATAAATAATATTATCCCAACGAGACAGTGAATCATTATAGCGTACTCTGTGTTAGCGACCTATAAGGAAGCTAGATATGAAGTTTAACAGTGAAGGACGACATCCCAAAAGAAAAAGTTCACGTATGGTTAACGAGTGATCCACATAATCAAAGGCTTTCTGAAAATCAATTAAGGCAATCTGGGCCATTTTGTTTAGTTGTTCAATTCCTTTTGATACTGTGTCCAATAAATGAATTACGTAGTGACAAGTAGAACTTCCTTTTAAATTACCATACTGTCTGGGATCAAGATTTAGTTTAATACCTTCTAAGACCCACTCAGCAACAAAGACCTCCAACATTTTACCAAGATCAGGGGTGAGGAAAAAAGGTCTAAGATTTCCCAGCTGCTGTATAACGTTCTTCTTAAGAAGTGTAATGGCGGCACCTTTCCATATCTTGGGAAAAATTCCACTTTGCAGACAGAGCTTAGAAATATTAGCTTAGTGGTTCGTTAATTTCGTAAGTAAATTCAACAAAAATTCTATTTGTTAATGATTTTGGTGGAGAGGCCCTACAGAACTACACGGTATCAGAATTCCTGTATCCCATATATTGCATAAAAACTAACAACACACAGAATTCCTCATGATGTCCCGTTTTAACAATTTGTTTCTGTATACGTAGACTTATACAGTATTTTGACATTTTTAACATTGATATTCCTTTTTAAAGTGACTTGATTGTTCTTTCTATGTTTTATATGTTCTTAGTTAATCATCTTTATCTTTTATTCTTCTAAGATTTTGTAACTTTAGGGATAAATCCAATTTTAATTCAAACTAGTTATTGTAAACCAAGACTATGTTTTATATTGACTCATCCAATGCATGACTCTCTTGGTCAATAACTCATTTATTGTTATTATTATAATTATCATTACTATCATTTTATCCAAATAAGTGCAAATCTGTCGACCTCAGTTTTACAGATAACTTTATACATTTACCAAACAAGCGTTGTACAACATTCTAACTCTAAACCTAAGATCAGAGACAAAGACAGAACATCCCAGTACTCTTTTTATGCTTGTATAGAAGTAATTTCTATTTTTTTCTCTTATACCTTATATGTTTCCTAGTCTCCCATAGATCGTAACAATAGTAAAGGTACATACTATTAATTTCCACGCAATCAAATAAATATAATTTCACATTTTAACATACAGCAATCAGACTTTTCAAAAGACTATTATATAACGCGCATTGCATAGAAAACTGATAGAAATAATGGGTAACTGAAACAATTATTGGGAAAAAGGGGAGATGACTGTAACATCACCCTCCCAATAAAGGCATGAGTCAGCCACAGGTTGACTCATGACTAATTGAAATACGGGAAAAGGCATCAGCTACAACATTATCTTTTCCTTGTAAGTTATCCGCATTCACAGTTTCCTAGTCCATTTCATTCCATTTAACTACCTCTCTTATACTATAAATATACTACTTAACGTCTTTCCCGGGAAGTTTGTTGCTTAACATTATGTTAGGCCTTTTCGTGTCCTACCTTTGCATCTATCGAAGAACTATTCACCGTAGACATCGTCCAACTGGTTCTAAACTTGGGATTTTGATCAAGTTACTCGTTTACTTTCTATGTATTGTGGTAGCGGCCTCTAACCTCCCACTGTAACTCATCCTTTTTAATTCTGGTTTTATCTTTGTTGCCCTCCTTTGGTCCTTCTTCATTGATCGTTAGTGCTTCTGTAAGCGTGATCTTGAGAAACACATTTTAGTTTTGCTCTAATAGGTGTAAACAATTTGATGCACTTGACTGTGATTTTGTCTTTTGTCAGCAGACAGTTTGTATTCTTTACAGTTATCCTGAAGAGGGGATTCTGTCGACAGGTTAGGTGAAATGTCGACTTACAGGTCCCTCTCACGCACAGATTCCTGTAACTTACTGCTTGCTCGATAATGAATATTCGAAGCAAATGCTTATTTTTCTTATTACTTAACATTTGCCTAAGTTAACTTTCATTAGCCATGCATTAGGTCAGGTTTGATATTTGTCTATGACTTCCTGTAGGTTTATGAAATCTTTATAACTCTGGCATCATCGGCAAACATATTCACGTATGAACCCAGTCCTTCTAATAAGTCATATACATAGATTAAAAGGAACAATGGTCGCTGAACCGTGCCCTGTGGTATGCCATTAATGATTCCATCCCATTTGAAAATGACTCCTTTAACATGCTTTCTTTAATCTCTTCCAATGAAATAATATCATATCCATCGAAACAATACCCTCCTCAGTCTTACATCTCAGATAAAGCTTCTTTACAATCCTCTTATCAGGTTTCTGATTTGTTTAAAAGGAAGCTTCATTCAGTCATGAAAATCAAAAAGGTTTGTTCTACATGACCCTCGTTCCATGAATCTTTCTTTTTTGTCATCCACACACATTCTAAGCATCACACTTGTCAGAACGATTTGTCTGTAATTTAGTGCAATTATCTTGTCACCTTTTTCAAGGACAGGTATGACATATGTCCTGTTTCACTCCACTGGGACTTTACCTTCCTCCAGCGATATTTCGATTAAATTCTAAAGGTTTTTCAGGCGGATCTGCATACTTCTTCAGCATATATCCATAAACTGCATCTAGACCATTAACCTAATGTGCGTGAAGGCCTATTTGTATTCTATTTACGTTCCTTCTAAGATATTTCAATGCTTTCCCAGACCTCCATCCCATTCCATCGCACTTGTGTTGGGATTATTATGTGTTCAGCTGTAAAAACACTTTTGAACTCATGATATAGCTCCTTGTATTTTTCTATTTCATCCTCTTGAACTCTTTTCTCTGAATCCCTAGCCTGATTAACCTTTTCAATTAATAATCTACTATTGATGAATTTATGAAAAAATCCAGATCATCTTTTCTTTTATGTTGAAGGCTCCAGCCACGGGCAAAAGTCCACATCAAGGCCGGGCCCTAATTGAAATTTAGAGCGAATAAAGAAACGGAAAAAGAAAAGACAGGGAAAGTATTTACAAATTTTTGAGAAAGTGAAAGACCTGTCATTTGAAATGAGCCAGGTCATAGTTATTGGGAAAGACATGAGATGGTAGAGAGTTCCAGAGCTTCTACTTGTAGGGAAAGAAGCAGTTATCAAAACGGCACACCCTTGAGTTGCCGATGGCCACACAATAATCATG
>JAYMFT010197614.1:0-11741 GCA_038088735.1 Panulirus argus
ATGCTCCCCTGCACTGCATCACCAACATGCTCTCCTGCCCCACACTAAGCGTCATGGTGTCCTCCCTCAGCTATGACCTTCGGCCTGGCGCTGGCGGCAGTCACTGGGTGGACGAGACGGTGCTAGGCACGCGGGCCACACTGGACGTAACCGGCAATCCTGCCCGCCTGCGGCTGACGGACGTGCGACCTTCAGACGCCGGCCACTACAAGTGCCGCGTCGACTTCCGCTACCAGCCCACGAAGACCACGCGAGTCAACCTCCAGGTTATCGGTGAGTTGTGGACCATTGTTGTTGTTGTTGTTGTTGATAGTACAATGAGAGATTGGTATCAGCACAGTATCCTCTAAGGCATCAAGATGTCTGGAAGGAAAGTTGTAATTTTTGTTTGGAGGGAACCTTGTAATTTTCCACTTTATAATACCCTGAGGGAAGAACTTGAGTACAGGAACGTAGTGTTTTAGAGGAGTTATATACATTCGGCAAATGTTACATGAAATTCTTACAACATCTTACTCCTGGGCTGGGACTGGCTGTTCTTAAGTGTTGCTCCAGTAACTGGATCAAGGATGAGCGCTTGAGTCTAAGTAATAAGGTCAGGTGGTAGATCAGTTGAACATAACATGAGGGTTTTTACTGAGGCAAGCTCTATCATCTACACTGATGATTGTCCAGGATCTTCATAGAGCTCAGCAGAAATATTTACGTACAAAAATTCTAATGATTTCATCAATTATATGTAATTACGTAGGTAATTATATAAGTAATTAAGAGCAAAAAAAAGCCTGGGTAGACATTAACTCTGGGCCTTTAATATGACAGCCACCGTTATCCAAGCTGTAGGATATCATGAAGTGTATACAGCATATCTCAGGATCTGCTGCTCGTACAGGGATCATTGTGGTGTCAAAACATATGTTTATGGCGTCCAGAAATTCGATTACAGACTTATAGTACTAACTAGACGACGGATCTAGATATTTCTAAGTGGCTTTGGAAAAACGTAAAAATTTTAGACTACCTATATTTTGAGTCTATCACCAGTTATTGATTATATAATTTATTCACCTTTAAAGGATTATTCAGAACTGTTGACTTAAGTGTGACAACTCGTTTGTGATGCATGGATTTTCCAGATATCTGCTGACAGGTGAATCTGATGATATTTATCCTCTGTTGAATGGGTTCCGCTTGACTTAAGTTACTCTTGGCCATGGTGGCAGGTAGTGGAGTGGATGGTGTGTACTTATAGAGCCTGAGAGTTGTGTTGACAGTACATTTCAGGCTGACGGGCCACATTACGTCCACATGCTGAAGGGTATATCTATTATTGGTGGAGTTCTAGAGAGAATGATGTGGAGGGCGTTCTGAGATATTCACTGTAGTGCTTCCGGTGAGGTCATATCAGACGTCGGTGATGTGGGGAAATTACCAATTTATAGGAATGATATGAAAGTTTGGAAAACACTCGAATAGATATTTTCGAAATTCATTTCAGGAATGTTGTGAAAAATCAGAGCTGTGCAAATTCTGAAGCACCTTCTTGCGTCTCGTGTGTCTTCTCAAAAATCTCTTACCATCCGACCTCGAAGGATATTGGGAACTTCGTGCGCAAACAGTTGACTCACTGATGAACATATTCCTGACTGCATCAGCTGCGCGGGGTGAGGTTCCCGTTGTCTCGAGAGAAGTAAAAGTGCTCCCAGTTGGATATTCCTTCCTTTATCGGAAATTCTTCCAAGGCCACCGTAACACGAGACAGGGAAGGGAAGCTGAGCATTGTTGCCCAGGACATGAGGCTGGAGCAGACAATACAAGTATCTCCGAAAAGTTCAGAGGGTATCGTCGGTCGAACATGGAAAAGTGAGCATGTGCCTGAATGGGAACTAGTTTATCGCGAAGTTTTCGCTCACCAGAATGTGTTGCGGTAAGTAAGTAATGCGGAACTGATGTACTACAGGCAGGCCTCTCACAATGAACTGACAGAAAACGAAGGATGGTCATTCGATAATAATGTCGCAAAATTAGTCCAGGTCAAATTGCTGAACAGTTTTGTTGCAAAAGGACACGTACATGACTCCATCAAAGTCATGCTACTGAATGTCATGTTTAAATACTTTCGTTAGGAAATGTTCAAATATAAAAAACAAAAAATGAGAATTTCAGAGTTAAAACTTTTACGCTTCAGTTACTAAGAAACAGCACAAACACTGGCATCTACTAAAGGCATGGCACCAAAGCACGTTGCTCATCCACACAGTAAATCATAGACATCGCCACAGAGAGAGAGAGAGAGGGGGGGGGAGACTATCAGTGAATGACGTTGTGGCTTGACGGTTCGCTGCCAGTAAGCCCGGTGTTCGACGGCCGTGTTACTACAGACCCAGCTGAGCCCATGGTGATTGCTGAGCTCGAGATGAAATTCCCTATGGAAGAATGCGCGTTTAAGCCACTGTAGCAGCTGAAAAAAAAAGACTTTCTTACTCGATTTCATGACACGAATTCGAACGCTGCAAATGATGTCTTAAAAAGGAATTTGGCAAATATATCGCACGTTGAGCGATTTACTGTGTAAGCAGCTTGTAGTATGTAGTTTCCGATGCGGTCTTCGATATCTATATTGAATTATCTGTTAAGGAATCAGAACGGCTTCGCAGAGCTTCAGATATCGGAAGTGTCGAGTTGACACACACTGATTTCGGCATGTCGATCCCTGTTCACGCTGACAACTTTTGGACAAGTTCGAACAAAACCAACTTGTATTTACTTGCTCACAAGCTACCACTCTTTCAGTTTGTTCAGTTAAAAGTTCAATTCATTGCAAGTGGAATGTTTGTGAATTAGGCCACCATTCCAGCAGAACTACACTCTAGCAATAAGTCAACTGTAATTAAACAGCTAGCTGGTACACCAGAGGGAGCTAACCAGAGGCTAGTACCCAACGTCAACTGGGCCATCGAGCATGGTAACTATCGGGCTGTTATTCTATCGAATGATACAGACTTTGTACCTCTGATGCTGAGGTACATAGCCATCTTTAAAACCAAAGGGTTACACGAGCCTTGGATTCGATTCTATAATGAAAACTGGATAGAATCATCTGTGTATATCACTCTGCGTCACACTAAAAGCTACTCAGTGCTTTGCCGGTTCACGACATTTTATTATGCTGCAGTTCCTCTGTAATAACTCTGTGCATAGCAAACACTTTTGAACTTGTAACCGTGCCTTTCATCTGCAAGTCCCACAGAAACATATGACCATTGAGCCTGTTACACTCACCGCCAAGTCTTGGGCCAACGGCGTGCAGTGTCTTGGTGACGGTTCACATACTGACAGTTGAAGCTTTAAGCAAAACTGGAACTAAACATTCAGCATTAAAAGAAGAACCCGTAAACTTCCCTACCGAATTCGGAGGGACAGGATTCCTCCAACAGCAAGATCTCGTTAATGTTCAGAAGTATATTGTCACAATTTGGTTATTTAGATACGATAGTCGACACTTTGGAGGAGCTGCCATATATCTATTACACAAAGAAAGTAGACAAATGTCTTAATATGCCACCAACGTGAAGCTCAGTCCAAGGACATAACCTATCATCAGGAATGTACTTTTTTGTTATCTAACAAGAAGCAAAGACTACAAGACTACGGCTGGTAAGAGGTGGAAAGACCTTTGCTACTATCTAAATATTGCAAGCAGCTACCGTGTTGACATTGTTTTTTGTAGGTGTGACGCCACGCCATGACATGCAGTTGTAAGGGGTCAGTGGTGTGGTGCTATATTTACTGTAAATGCGAAAGAAAATGCTGAAATTCTGCTTCAAATATTCACCTGCTGAACGTCCCTGATATTCTATATTTAATGTATATTTTTGGAAGTAAGGCTGATTCGCTGATCATGATATATGTATAATGTGCTAGTGCTCTGAAAGTGAGTGCAATTTAAGATACATTTGGTTTGCAAGAACAAATGTTAATTCACTTCATGTTTTTACGAGTAATTCTAACATCAAAGTATCAGAATTATTCATTGAAGTTTGTCGTTTGCAATAAAAGATAGCTGAACTCCTAGTCCAGTCAATGGAAAAAGCCCGTAATCGAGTTTCTTGACCTCATAAAGATATATATGACGCCATAATCATCTGTCTGCGAATAATAGAGCTCGAGAGATTATGTATGCACCCCAAAATATCCGCCATCTTGGATAATAGCTGCTACCAAATTAAAGCCCTGGAGTTCAAATGTCCACAAAAATATTTTTGTTCTGAGTTAGTTACGTTAACACAAGATTTTACTAGGTTATTTCATGGTGCCGGCACGGTGATTGTGGTAACAGGAACTCCAGGCTCCCAGAACCTTAACAGGAACTACAGGCTCCTAGAGCTTCGACATTAACTCCATGTTTCCAGAGCCTCAGCAGGAATTACAGGCTCCCAGAGCCTCAACAGGAACTACAGGCTCCCAGAGCCTCAACATGAACTACAGGCTCCCAGAGCCTCAACAGGAACTACAGGCTTCCAGAGCCTCAACACGAACTACAAGCTCTCAGAGCCTCAACATGAACTTCAGGCTCTCAGAGACTCAACAGGAACTACAGCTCCCAGAGCCTCAGTAGGTACAGGCTTCCAGAGCCTCAGCAGGAACAGCAGGCCCCAGAGCCTCAACAGGAACTACAGGCTCCAGAGCGTCAACATAAAGTCCGGGCTCACAGAGACTCGACATGAACTACAGGCTCCCAGAGCCTCAATAGGAACTCCATGCTCCCTGAGCCAAGTATGAACCACATCATTCCTCAGCTTCAATACAAGACACAGGCTTCCGGAACCTCAGCAGGAATTACAAGGTCCATGAGCTTCAACACGAACTACAGTGCCAGCATAACCTTCAGGTTCCTGAAGCCTCAACCAGTGACGTATCTTTGAGAAAGACACCCTCACTACCAGGTCAATCATCCATGAGTATTTGGTGAATAACACGTTCAAATTTGATCATGTAAAATATATAGAAAATTCCCAGAACATTTTGATCTGATCTTTATATCTCTGGTTGCATATATGGCGTGACGTGAGCAAAAACACGTCTTGCAGAGAATATATGATTAATTTCCACAAGTACTGAATTGTTTTAATGAACAAAATAATGAATTATTGATGGGATTATCAATTATTGCAAGGCACTCAGTGAGTCACTTCAGCTCAGCGTGTATCTACTAGGTACAGAGTCACACACACACACACACACACGCCTCTGTTCTGCAGATGGAGGAAGGGAGGGGGGAGTCAGCTCAAGGACCCCAGAAGAGGCAGTCGAAGGTAAAGATCATGTGAGCGTTGACAGTATTAGACGAATGAAGGAAACTATCTAAGGGAGAAGTCGAGCAGTCAGCGCCAAGACAGTGAGTTGCCGATACAACATTCACCATCCGAATTATCTTAATCGATTCATAACACAAGGGCGCCACGTAGATGAGATGGTAATTCGATATTAATGCAGTATTTTCAGGTGCATAAAGAAAAGGTAAAAAAGGTCATCAAACGAAAACAATAAATAGTAAGCAATTAACTCAAATTGGTAAACGCGTTAACCGTTGGCTTTTGTTTCGTTTAAAAGTACACTTAAAGAAAGCGGGATATCTTTCATATTGTAAGGTAGGTAGCATTGGCATTTATTCACTCTGGTTGAAGGTGAGTGTGAATAGTGCTGGATGCATTCCTACAAGGGAATTAGTGGACAGTGCACCAAAAGAAGGTGAAACGAACTAGTCCTTAGGTAGCCAGGCTCAGCTAGACCTTTGACTTAGCTCCTAGTCAGACACTCTCTACCAAAGCACCGAGACAACATGGTTAGAAAACGAGAGATGGTTGATGTACTTGTAAAGAAATCTTAGGAGGATATCGAAGCTGTGGACTGTGAGGTATTTACGAATGAGGATGGGAGAGGTAAAGCGGTGTCCTTGATAAGAAAGAGTAAATGGTTCAAGCAGAACAGATGATGAGAGAGTAATGGAACTTGATGACATTGCCAAGGAACGTGAACAGTACCAGTAGGCAATACGAGACGTTGGTAATAGGAAAAACCCTGTAGAGGGACATTACTGTATGGTCATCGAGTTTGAGGATACATGCAATATGGGACTGTGTATAAGGGTACTAAAGCAACTGATAGTCCGAAAGTTTAAGACTCTGTCAAGGAACCTGTCTCAGACATCAAAACTCTTGAGGATGCCCTCAGCGTGGGACCGCAGGACTGCAGGGGCTACCAGGGAAAGCAGGGGACTGATCAGGTAACCAGCTAATCTTGTTCAGTACCGAAGGAATAATAGAAATGGTGAGAAGTAAGTGGTAGGGACTTAGACAAAATTTTGAGATCGTGGAGGAAAGACGTAGACCATAGCCTAGAGAACTGGGCCAGAGAGCTGGTGACCATGACTCAGGTAGCCAAATACAGAACATTGAATGATGTGATAAGAGAAGACAGTTCACTCAGCCAGACACGGGGCAATATCGTGAGTGCGTGGAACAGTTGATGGAAGGCTAAAGAGAACGCAGACTGTCCAGGTCATATGTGACGTGATGAAAAGGCGTATCTTTAATGAAATAAAAGACAAGAAGGAGGGCGGATTGTGACAACAGGGTATAATAGACAAGTGGGCCGCTTCTCCTCTGCGATGATGGTGTTTGGACTGGTGGAGAAACATTCTAAATAAGGAGGAAAGAATAGTTTGGGGAGCGGATGTAGTGAGAAAGTAAGTGAAGCGATGGACTTGTCTAATGCAAGTCTGGAGATAAAAGAATTTAGGTGAATCGGTAGATACGGGGAAGGAGTGCAGTCCATCACGTGGAGAGGCGTAACCAGATGCTACAGCAGAGGCGTATTTGTAAAAAGTGACAAACCAAGAAAGGAGCAAGAGAGAGAGATTTAAGGCATCCATTAAGGAGACAAAAGGCAGAATGTATCAGATGGAGCCAGGGTGCAGAGGAACCCTCCCACCCAGACTCAGTGAGACAAGGATTGCAGATAAGTTTAAACCCCAAATCAGAATTCATGTGTCCCAGTCTGGACGGCTGGCGGTAAACGGTAAAGATGTGAGTTCGTGGACCGAGTCGGGGAGGTCAGTCCTAATGCAGTTAGAGCAATGGAGAACAAACTCATTAGGGAGATAAAATCTAGACTTATCTGTCTAGAGGGATCTACAGCAGCAGGAAGGACAGAAGTCTGGCTTCCTAAGTAAGATGTAATAATGAATTCCAGGAAAAATCGTTGGACAGCCCAGTCATGCGGTATATAACTGGAAGAATTACAAGAAAGACAAACATAGCAATCCTGACAATTTACAGTCCTCCAAGAAATTGCGGTGACCTCAGTCTATTATGATTTATAACAATCAGGATTGTGAAGGGAGCAACAATGATAGTCCTGATAATGAGGAAGTTCAACTGCAAGGGTATGGACAAGGAGAATCTAGATTGGCAAGGAGATAGGAAATCATGGAGACATTAGTTCCTGGAATGTATACAGTGGAATTTCCTTTGTCAACACGTTCCTCAGCGTATACGAGTCAGATGGATAGATACATTGAACCTTGTATCACACAGTAAGATTGGAAGAGAAAAACATGAATTGCCATCAGCCAGTTGGTAAAAGAGATCACGTACTGCTGGGTTTCCAGTATGTGGTGGGACACAAATGGGGCATCAGTAAGATATAATCATGGTAACTATGGAGAATTAGATTAACTTTCGAAGAACATATATTGGGAACTGACGTTTCAATGTCAGAATACAGACCATTGCTATGAAACTTCTGTGATAACTTAAAGAAGAAGTTGAGTAAAGAGTAGATACCATTCGCTGCTAATGGCGAGGAGAGGACGACAAAGAAAGAGAATTATGATTATGGACCTACATAGTGTAGCGGTTAGCGTTGCTTACCTAGAAGTATTCACAGGACACGCAGGGTCGAGCGCAAAGGTTCGAATCCTGGTTACAATAGTCGGTCCACAGTCAACTCAGTTGAGTATCCTCCCTTTGGGATTCGTCGATAAATCTGGTACCTGGCTTAGGCTAAGGTGTTTACATATAGAGCGTTTATGAGATGGCCTTGATTAGGTCATTCAGTTTCCAGTGCCGTCTGAACTGAAAAAAGAATCATAATTTAAAAGGGCTTAGAAATGCACTACTGAGGAAACGCAGGCATCACAGTAGCCAGACAGGTTTTGAAAAATATAAGAGGGCAAGAAACGAGTACTGCAAGTAAACGAAAGAGCATTTCAGAAACCATGAATAGAATATTGAGGATAAATGGAAAGAGAACTCAAATCTTTTCCAAAAATTCATCACAAGTAAATTATTGGTCAAAGAGCGATTAATCAACTTAAGTGCACCAGTGAAAGGATTTATTGAAAATGACGTAGAAATAGTTGAGTAGTAAGTTTAGGAATGTTTTTACAGTCCTAGTACCAGCAAGCGGGGATGGGGAAAGTTCTTACAAAAAACCAGAATTGCTATAAAAGACATAACCAGACTTTTGTAAGGCCTTGTCCCATATTAGGCTCGTGTCTCTGATAAAATCTCTCCGTATATGCTGAAAGATTATGCATATCCTCGACGGGCAGCTTGAAATGTAATTCAGTACATCGCTATAGCAGAGGAGGAATGCCACGGGAATGGAAGAGGGCAAACATAGTGCCTATCTTTAAGAATGGAGATCGAGGTATTGCACGTAACTTCAGACCAGTCTGCAAAAGAAATGTGATCACTAAAACACCAAAAACATAGTTAAAAAGAAAATTGATGACTACTTGCAAAGGAGAATCTGCCCAAGTGAGACGCAACATGGAATCAAGGACAGAATAAGATCCATTCCAAACAAAAGCGATGGATGGCTAGACTACGTGTTTCTGGTTCGCCTGAAAGCATTTGACGCCGTACCACATAGGAGGATGGTAAAGATACTGAATCTTTAAGTAAGAGTAAGAGGAAGGTTCTTTCAGTGGACAGAAGATTACCGTAGCACAAGGGAACAAAGGACATAAGTTAGGGGGAGCATTTTCTACAAGGGCAGAATCTTGTAACCACTGCTCTTGATTTATTAAAATGATCTGCAAGCAGAACCGGACTCATACTTGAACATCTTTACGGATGACGCCAAGGAAATGAGAGATGCAAAGAAATATGAGTGTTATCACAGCTTGTAAAAAGACCTTGACCAACTGCAAAGTTCGTTTAACTCAGGTAAGTGGAAAGTAATGAGACGCTTAAAATGAAGGCCTCAAAGTGATAAGTATCTAGCAGGAAATAAAGTTCAGGAATGTGTGTGTGTGTGTGTGTGTGTGTGTGTGAGTTCGAGAGAAAATTAGGAGTCGACATTGTGTCACACTAGCGCCACCAGAGCTCCGGATCAAAAGAACTGCTGAGGAATCAAACCGTCTGATGGAAGTTTTCTCTCTTTTTTATGTTGCACGCTCCATTCACGACAAAAGGGCCGTGGCGTAGCGGTTAGCGTTCTCGACAGCGACACGTTCACGGTCCGCCAAGGGTCGAGCGCATAGGTTTGAATCTTGGTTGCGGCAATCGGTCCACAGTCAACCCAGCTGTTCATGCACCTAGAGGGGTTGGTAGATAAAATGGGTACCTAGCTCAGGCTGGGGTATCTATCTATCTATCTATATCTATCTATCTATCTATCTATCTATCTATCTATCTATCTATATATATATATATATATATATATATACTCAGAGATAGCCAGATGATGTAAAACGTCAAAATATTTGCCCACGAAGCAGTCAACGATAATAATAATGTCAAGCGTCTCAAGGTATTTGGAAGCTGCCCAAGTGAGGTTGCCCGATGAAGGATAATCCCCAACACATCAGTTATAACGGGACATAACAACGGGCACCTAATTTTACCGTTGTGTCTACCCGTTGTGCAAACGGAGTAGTGGCGGTTTGCATGTTATGTCACACATTTGTACATAGATCTATCTCGTTCTTCTCATGTTATTATTTGTCTATAAACATACTGTTAAAAATATATACTTGAAGTTATTTTTCATGATGGGTATTTAGCATTTACATAGAGTTACCTAATTATTGCTTTTGCCGTACTATCATCTCGTTTGTAATAATTCTTGCTATAGTAATATTACGTGAGTATTGCAGAAGCTTTGAGACGAGTTTTCTTGTGGTCAAAGGTCAAGCTTCGCTGACCTTGCTTCTTAGGTCAGTGTTTATTTAGATGTTGTGTGTGTGTGTGTGTGTGTGTGTGTGTGTGTACCCGTGCGTGTTTTTATATATGTTTTAGCTTGTTTTTATGGCGTGTACCCTAGATTGGGTGTGTGTGTGTGTGTTTCTCTTAGTGTGTGCCCCACTCTTTTATATATGTATTCTTATATGTGTTCATGTGTGTACCCGTTAGTGTGTGTGTGTGTCTGTGTCTGTGTGTGTGTGTGTGTGTGTGTGTGTGTGTCTGTGTGTGTGTGTGTGTGGAGTATCTAGAGTGCATAAGTGCGTGAGGCAGCTGTGTAAAGTGTGTGCCAGTGACGCACTCTGAAACCGATCAAAAGCGACGTATGCTGTTGGTTATTTCTTCGCTACCTTAAGCAGTCAGCACGACGGTGCTACGACCCTTGAGCACACGACCGTACGACCCTTGAGTACGGCGGTGCTACGACCCTTGAGTACGACGGTGCTACGACCCTCGGGTATGACAGTCTGGCCTTTGAACCCTACCTGACATCTGAACATCCAAGGGTCGTACCGTCGTGCTGAAGGGTCGCACTGAACATCCAAGGGTCGTACCGTCGTGCTGTATGGTCGTACCGTCGTGCTGAAGGGTCGCACTGAACATCCAAGGGTCGTACCGTCGTGCTGTATGGTCGTACCATCGTGCTGTATGGTCGTACCGTCGTGCTGAAGTGTCGCACCGTTGGGAATAAAAACCAAAATCCTTCAAAGCCACCTTGCAAAAACCACCCTTCGGTCTCCCAGTGTGTGAACAACCCCAGGGACGGGAGTCCTTGTGAGACAGCAGTGCTGTCTCGCAAGGAATAAGAACCGCGAAACAGAGAGGAGAGAGTCAACCCCTCACCCTTCACTTACAGCGGCGGTAGATATATACAAGAAGCAAGGAGAAGGAATCAAACTGCTATATTCACGTTATCATAAACTGATATCATTCCGTAAGGAGGAAGAATTAAACCGGGAATTAAACCGGTTATAATGAAACTGTTACAAAAATGATGATGATAATTCCGAGTCCTGTTTATGTGAGCTGAGAGAGAGGGTGTGAGGACACCTCTGTGACTTGTCACACAGCGGACGGAAGGGTCAGAGTCGCGCCTCCCTTTCCGTATCTGGTTGGTCCGAGACGTGACGTGACGTGACGTGACGTGACGTGACGTGACGTGACCTGACGTGAAGTGACGCACGCCGACACTCGTGTGTGAGGTGCGGACGTCCGGGCTTGCGTATATAGACAGATGTACGGACAGGCAGGCTTGCGGATGCGGATAAACGGGTGCACGAAAAAGAAGTGCGGATAAAGAGACGGACGGATATAAAAACGTTCGGATAAAGAGGAAGAAGGATAAACGGACCTACATATCAAGAGAAAGACGGATGAAGCGAAAGACGTACGTCACTCGTGATGACGTCAAGTGACGGGAGAGAGAGAGAGAGAGAGAGAGAGAGAGAGAGAGAGAGAGAGAGAGAGAGAGAGAGAGAGAGAGAGAGA